>JASGLE010000012.1:2292500-2600344 GCA_030179965.1 Cyperus esculentus
ACCAATGTAAAATTTTTAGAGAAAAAGACGGCAGTCCTTCCCTGCGTTATCCCAAAAAAAAAAAAAAATTACCATGTAAATTTTGGAGAAAAAGACGGCAGTCCCCCAAATGTTCGGATATGAATCTACTGCTTTTCTAGGCGTACTTTTCCGATCAGATGGTCGGGATCGGTTGTCGCACCGATTTTAAAGTATTTTGATGTTTACTGTACTGATCTTAAAGTACTTCGGTGTTTCTCAATCATCGGATAAAAAAAAAAAAAAGCAGGGCCTGCTTTTCGTTTTAGAAAATCAGGTGATCCCGATCCCAAATGTTCATCGAGGAAGCTTTCTCGAACAGGAAGGTCATGATCATGATCGTGAATGGGGTTATTTTAGAGATTAGTGAAAAATTAATGTCCTGAATAAAAAGAAAGAAAACTGGTGTTCTGAATCTCAAGAGATTGTTCCCCAACTTGGTAATTCTAAATTAATAATTCTAGATCAGAATTGCTTGGCATCGGCAGTTCAGCACGATCTCCCTGCAACTGATTCTATGTTTATAGTGCTGTCGCGTTTTCTGTGGCGGGTTGCTGTCGTCTCAAGATCTCGACCTGTCAAACCCGCTTCTTGTCATGTGTGTGTGTGTCATAACTCATATGAGATTCCACTTCCAGTTCCTCTATTTTTTTTCTTTTTTTTTTCGTTTCTCAAGGACACGGATTCCGTTCCTCTTGAAAACTTGGCTGTCAGTTGTCACGCAGTGCACACGGATTTTTATCATTTTTTTTCCAGTTCGATACATTAAATTATGAACTTTTTTTTTTTTGCTGAAGCCCCTGCATTTATGTGGTTCTGCAAATTGTACTTGCTTTCATGATTTTAGCTTATAATTACCTCCTTGCATTGCATTAGCTTCCAATTCTTATCATCTGTCATCTCTATTGATTTCCATGTGGTAGGGACACCAAATATTATGGTTCCAGGCCTACGGGCATGTTGCCAAATGCCAAAAAATTATATTATGGTTCCGGAAAGGAACCCACATACATGATAGTTTCCACGTGCAGTGGCGGAGCCCGACTTTGAGTAAGCCAGGCACATTTAGATCTTAAGAAGAATATACATGTCTAATCATTTATCAAGCTATGCCACAATGTGATATTTACTGAGTATTTTTAATAAGCATCCCATAAAAATCTACTATACATACCATAGCTTCAAAAAATCAAGTCCAGACAATTGTCGGGACTTACGTATGCACAAATCTGCTCCTGGCCTCGTGCAATAATCCAAAAATTTTAATGTATTGTGAAAATTTAATTCTAAATTTGGTTTTCCAAGGGCCCTAAATTGAATATTTACCTATCATAATTCTACCATCAGAATTTTGAATTCTGAGCACTGAATCAAATCAGACTATGCAGTCTTGTCGATACTCTATAAAGTCTAAATCGTATCTCTGGAAAGTTGTACTTCCTAGTTGAACCCAATTACCTGTAAGACGAAGACACGGCGCCACAAGTAGAAAAATAGTATAACCGAACAGTAGGCCTCGCAGGCTCCGGGTATTTCTCTGAGGTAAATCTAGAGCGACGACAAAGTGGGCGCCTTCTCTTCTCTCCAGGAAACTCAAAAAAGAAAAGAAAATTAAATTAAAAAAACAGAAGCGTCATTAAAGAGAATAGAACTAGTGGTTACTTCTTTCACCTTATTTTAATCTTGAAATGGGCCCATTAGAGATTAGACCCGGTTTCTAAGGTGCCCTAAATAATATTAGAGGAGGGATCAAATAACCACAAGTTTTGGTGTCCATCAATATTCACAAAATTAAATCTCTAATAACTACAATTTAAATTCTTAAAAAATAAAACTAATTGATAGAATGTTTTGTATATATCATGTTTTATGTGTACACAAAAAATTATATTATTTTGATTTTATTTATATGTGTATCAAGTATTAACAAAAATCAACAGTTCAAATTTTATATTTTTTCGTCTCCCTTGATGGCTATCGAAACAAAGATAAATTTTCATCATTTTTCATGTATATGTTATTGAGATGATTTAGAATACATCTAACAGTTTACATTTGTTAATTTATTTATAATAATAATGTGATTATCGAGGGCACCAATTTTTGTGGTTATTGGATCCCTCCTCATAATATTATGAGAAATTATCCTCTGTCCTCCTTAACTTTCATCTTTATCCATCCCAAACTAAATTTGTAATAAATTTTGAGCGAATTTTTTTATTATTTATCTTTATATTGTATATGTACAAATATTTTGCTAGGTTAAAAATGTGAATTGCAACCGTGTAAAAATGATTTGTTATAGTTAAAAAATAATTTTCAACTAAAAATATATTTTTAAAAATAAATAGGGGACAATTATCACCTCCCTATGTTTTTTGGGCTGTGAGCTCCTAGGCGTAGGTGCGCTGAATTAATTGCGTGAGAGAGAGAGCTTGTAGTTTTTTCTCAAAAAAAAAAAAAAAAGAGCTTGTAGTCATGTCATCTGGGGCCGACATGTGGTGTCCCATATGCATTGGGATAAAAAAAGTACAATTAATCAGATGCATTAATGAAACAAAATGGGGGCAATTAATTGCCTTGGCCTTGCCCGCGGGTACTTTCATAGCTGGAGAGTGGAGACACCGCCAGCCTCTCCTTCCTTTCCTTGGGGGGTTCAAAAAGTTAAGAGCCGTTGAGCAGTTTTGGACTCTAGCAACCCGTCCCTTGGGGTCCATGACTGCTCTGGTTCTTAATTCTTATAGCATTCATAAATTGACATCTTAACTTCATTGTGTTGTTGTTAACTTGTTATAATTAATTCATGATTATGTGACATCAAGTTTGTTTTCTGGGTCCTTTTGTTGTCATTAGTACCGCCATTTTTTTCTCATTGAAGAGCTGTCCACCTACCATCCGTACCAGAATATCTCTATTTTCTCATTCGAAGCTAGTACTGTAATACATATATATAAATAACATCTAAATATTCTCCAAAATATAAAATAAACATTTATTTCTTGAAAGGAGAAAAACATCTGACAGTACAACACTTGTATAATCAGTTTTAAAAACTGCACTAATAAAAACAACTGACAGCCTTAAGTCCACGACCACGTATATGTTGATCAAAACCAATATTTACAGTAAGTACTTGGGCACTCTTAAAATTTGGGGTATCCAATTAACCTTCAACACTAGAGTTGCTCACTTGAGTTGCTGAGAAAAACGACACTTATCTGGATGTGCATGCACCGTCATTCTTACTTCTAAGCAATTATAACTATTAGTCGATAGATCCGACAGAACCGATATTTCTATATTTTGTGCTTCAATATTAAATATCTTAAATTTTTTTTACTAACGTATAACTAAGTTTGGATAACAATATAAATATTAGTTGTATTACTGACAGACGCTTCTATTTCCAATTGACCAATAAAAGTTTCTCAGTTTTAAAGTCATAAATTGAATTTGAAGCTGCTATATTGTTAATCACGGCTTTACAAAATTTTCAGGAAGTCTTTCAGTTTCTTTTTGTAAAATTGAACAATTTGTTCTAGATATTGAGATAGTTTTTTACTAATTATTGACAAATTAAACAATTCCATGGCATGGTACATGTTTTACTCTTCTTCTTATTCTTTCTGTATAAATAATGTTTTGTTGTGTATGCAGCCGGGAGATGTTTGACAAATGGCAAGCACAAAGGTGGTGGGCAGAGAATTATGAGAAGGTGATGGAGTTGTACAACGTCCAACGCTTCAATCGTAACTCCTCTGTTCCACTTCCTACCCCTCCCCGATCTGAGGATGAGGTATAAGTCTTTCTAATCTTCACTCACTGTTGGTATTTCCTTAAAAGTTAAATATGTATATCATGATGAACCTTCTATAATTCTTCATTTTATGTAGAGCTCAAAAGAGGAAAGTCCGGTGACCCCACCACTAGGCAAGGAACGGTTGCCACCGAGCTTCCACCACCGTCCTCAAACAGGAGGCGGCGGAATGGGGTCATCATCTTCTGATTCACTAGACCACCCCCACCATCATAGGCATGGACCCCACCGCCACAATGGTGCAGTGCTTGCTTCTACTCCCAAATTATCGAGTATTAGTGGTGCAAAGACTGATGATGCATCGATGCGCACCACCAGCTCCTCACATGGCGACGAGGAGGAGACTGAGACAGAGGCAGATAGATCCGAGGACATGTCTGTATCTATTAGCAATGCTAGTGATCAAGAGAGGGAGTGGGTTGAGGAGGACGAACCCGGGGTTTATATTACAATCAGGGCTCTTCCTGGTGGCGTTAGAGAACTCAGACGTGTTAGATTCAGGTTAGTTTACTATAGAAATAATCACAAAGCAAAAAAAAAAAAAAAATGTCCTATTAAATTTGAAGCTAACTATACGTTACAATTTTAATGTGGATTCTGACTTGAAATTTTTGGGTGCAGTCGAGAGAGATTTACAGAGATGCATGCAAGGCTATGGTGGGAGGAAAACCGCACCAGGATACATGATCAATATCTCTAAAAAAAACAAAACAAAAAGAACTTTCTAAAAATTGGCTACCATTTTGGTGTTAGTTCATGTTTTCTTTTCCTGTTTTATTAATGTTTCTGAAGAGGATTTTTATGGGTTTACACTCTAGAGAGCCTTCGCGATCCTCGTTTCAGCAAACACTTGATGTACATTGGTAGCTCGTGTTTTTAGCGATCTTATTTTTCATGTAGGATCTCCATTGTGCCGGCGATTTCTATGTATAAAAAGGTAGCGAATAAGATTAGATTTGACTTTTCCTTTCTCATTGTTTTTTAGCCTTTAAACATTTAATTGTCAATGTCTAAAAGTTTTGTTTCTTGAATTTATATTTATATATAAGAAATCCATTCATTGTGCATTGTTAGCATTCTGTACTTGGCAAGTTACTTGTTGAAACTGTGTTCTATTGTTCCTGAATTCTGATAATTTTATTGTTCATGAAATGCGTCTTAAGCCACTTCATAATACATCTCTGACATAGCTTGCTTTGACTAAAAAAACAATCTAATCTGAAGATAGTATATTTTAGGAAAAGAATTAGTGAAGCAATTACAAAATCAATTGAAATATCCCAGTCTTATAGTTGCAATTGGGTCACAAGTAATTATCATGAGGATGATGTCTAGCATATCCTTAACCCATTTTAGCCCATTTCCAACTTATAGATCTGCAGCCCCAATTTACAAACAGGGGAACAGACTTTATAATGAGCACTTGATCACCATTAACTTTGTAATTGAACACCAACAAATACAGTGACAGAAACTTCACTGTAGTCCAGTTTAGCAGGCCTGTTATCAAAGCAGGCATGTTACCCAGTTAATATTGGACTCTTTAGCCCAATAACTTTTGCCCAATTCTCAGATTACCGAGAAGCCAGAATTGAATTCCTACTGACAAGTGATAAATCGCAAACAAAGAAAGCTTAACCAACCTTCGTTAATACCTTTGAAGATGGTATCTAATTGTTTTTCAAAATGCAACTGTAAAGGCAGGCTGAAGACTACTAGAACTTGGTAGTTGTTGTATGAGGATTCGTCTCGTAAAGCTATGCTTCCAGGGTGCCCTTCCTTTTTCTTATCTTCTAGAAAGGAAAAAAAAAAAAAATGCATGCTAGCTTGTAGCTAAGACCAGGAACAGGAAGTTTCTTGGTGAGGCGGCAGAAGAGACTGCAAGGTGCCAAAAAAAGCAAGCAATGGCAGTATGGCACCGTCACAATTTTGATCAGTCCTCAGAATAAATATTTTACTCTTTATATAATGAGTCCGGCTACGGTAATATGCATTAAGATCAGGAACATGAAGTTTCTTGGTGAGGCGGCAAAAGAGACTGCAAGGTGCCAAAAAAAGCAAGCAATGGCAGTATGGCACCGTCACAATTTTGATCAGTCCTCAGAATAAATATTTTACTCTTTATATAATGAGTCCGGCTACGGTAATATATATTAAGACCAGGAACATGAAGTTTCTTGGTGAGGCGGCAGAAGAGATTGCAAGGTGCCAGAAAAAGCAAGCAATGGCAGTATGGCACCGTCACAATTTTGATCAGTCCTCGGAATAAATATTTTACTCTTTATATAATGAGTCCGGCTATAGTAATATGCATAGCACGGTAAAAAACCGTGCTATGCAGTCCGTATTTCAGTTTGCGGTGTCCAAATAGCCGATTCGAATCGCTCAACTTAATCTTTATACCAAAATATACTAGCAAACCAAATTTTATAAGTTTTAGATTTTTTTTTTTATTTTTAATGATGGAGAGAAAATGGGTAGATCCAAGGATTCTGGTTCATACAAAATAACGATTTTCTCTCCATCACTAAAAATAGCAAACAAATTCTACAAAATCATAGAATTTGGTTTCCTAATATATTTTGATATAGAGATCACATTGAGCGGTTCAGATCATGAAATTTGGTTTCCTAAAAATAATAAACTGTGCTATGCATATTACCGTAGACGGACTCTTATATAATTATCTATATGCAAATTGGATTGTTCATCAATGAATCAGCGCAAAGACTTCTATATATGACTTACATAAGTAAACTCTTATGTAGACTTCAACATGATGACATGATCCTTGTTAAGAATTTATTTTTTTTCGAGCGTTTTCTTCTTACTATAGTGTAAAAACAAAACAGTTGTGCTTCTTGCTGCTATATACGTAAAATATTGTAGTAATAATAATGTTATTAATCGTTTTAATAATGTCAAGTGCAGTACTAATTATTGTAAATTTATGGAAATATATTATGATCTTATCGGGTCAATGTGTTGAATATAAAAATGGAAAATAACGATATTTGATGTTCAATTCCAGGGAAATATGCATGGAAACATGGCAACAAGATTCCAGAAGAAAATTTAATTGATAAATATCAACTCAGTAACTATGTCAATGTAACTTACTAATATATGTCATCAAGTATATTTTGTACATTTGTCGGTGCAATATATATAAAAATATTTTCCGATACTGAGTTATTATTATTTATGGAGTCAGGAAACAGCACATGCTTGATGGGTACATATTTTCAGGATGGAACATATTTATTTACAATTACAAATGATCATATATAGACATAATTTATAATTTTCTTGGGGGAAAAAAATCCTTATTTTAAAATTTTATTGGGACAGAAGGCGGCTGCCCTGAATTCATTTTCTGCTTATTTTTGGGAACTGCTATGTTTATAAGAGAATTGTTAAAAAAAATTCTTATGAGAGACTTTTAGTTCACTCAAATTACAAGTAAATCATGCAAATGGTTGGCCAGTGTTTGGATTTTTTTGGCTATAAATATAATGGTGTTAATATAATTAATCACTATGCAAATAAATTTTGAATAGTACAAATCTAGTTTTTGATTTAATGTTAAAAACATTGTAGGTTCGAAATCCGAATATATTGTTTTGTAAAAATTTTAAATTTTAAGTGGCTTGGATTCTCATCTTTACATATAAAAAATAAATATTCATGCTCTAGCAATATATAAAGATAGTAGGTGAATATAATAGGTTCGAAATTTGAATATAAATGGTCCTACAAATGTTTAAATATAAATGGATTAAATCCTTGTCTTCATATATATAAAAGAAATTTGAAATTTGAAGTGCACATTAACATCGTTAAATTAAAAAAAAAAAACACTGATTCTATTTCTACTTATCACTTATTTCAAAAGAGGAGAATAAGAAAAAAGATCATATCAAGAATCACTTTTTATTTACATAATTGCCAGTGACGAAGCCAGGAGACAATTAATGGAGGGGAAAATTTTATGGTTACATTCATTTAATATATAAGTATATTCTATTATGAAACTTAATTTACATTTAAATGTAACATATTTTTTATTGTTTTGTATTGAAATGTATTCTTAACAATGACCATATGCATGCATAGTATAGTTAATTTTATACAATCTCATGTGGTTTATTATTTTTTTAATTATATATGGTCCAAATTGAATAAAATCAAAAGATTTAATATAAATTACCACTTATGAACATAAAATTTTAAACATAAAATTTGAAATTTGAAAGACCAAAAAATTATAAATGATGCATCTATAATGTTTGGGGTAGATCAAGGGGGGGTCATGTCCCCCCCAAACCCCCCCTTGGCTCCGTGAATGATAATTGCATATCAGCATATGCACTTTTTTCTCCGAATAACTTTTTAACTTGCAAAAAAAATTCATGTTTTTTTATATGTTTGCATTTTGATTATTTTTTTGCAAGACTTTTCATATTAAAGTTTCAAATAATATTTGTTCAAGATATATATATTAAAAGAAATTCATATCAAAATTTACATGGAAGGTGATATTGTCATTTTTAACATTTTAAGCTTTGGAGGTGTTCCAAGTATTTTTTTTTTTTTTAAGGGTGCCCGAAGCAATTCCAAAGAATGTCCTTGTATGAGAATTTTTTTTTTTTTTTTTGTAAAAAAAAATATACACAAGGTTGGTGCGTTCCTTTTTTCTATTAATTTTTAGAAAGAAAAGAGACGTTGATTATTACTAATTATTTTAACAAATATTAGCTTGATATATAAGAAATGTAAGATCACGCGGATCGGTTTTATCCACAAGTTAAATGTAAAATAAAATAATGAAGAGTGCTAGAATAATGAATCACGTTAGCTATTAAAAAAAATTAAGTGGGATTATTGAATAACATCAGACCCCGTTCGATAATAAATATAACCAATGCAGCCCTGAAGTTTTATTAAATTTTTTGAATAATATAAAAAAAATATTTTCTTACTGTTCACTCCCCTTAATGGCAATGAATTATAATTTATTTTCGTTACAAATTTTCCACAATACATATACATATTTCAGGAATTAAAAATAAGGTTAAACCACACTCTTAAATACCCACTAAACATTTATGATCAACTACGTCGGCACCTACGTATTTTCATACAAAATATTAATTACACAATATAAATTAATTTGTACAGCACTTCAATATTAGACTATTCATATATCACCATTATTCGTGTACAAATGAAATACGGAAGAGATCAATTGATAGTGCTATCTTGACAATCTTTAACAATGGACTTTTAGAAAAAAAAAAATGAAAAAAAAAGTATTAAAAAAATTTGGAAAAAAGGAAAATCTTTTTAAAAATTGTACTTCTTTGTTTTTCAAATATATCATTATTATTACTCGGACACAAGTCGAATGTAACATCTATCTTTGTTATTTGATTAGAGTTACATTATCTTATCAACTAACATTTTATCAAAAATAAAAATCTTTTAATTTTCAGAATAGGATTCCATTCGAAAGAGTCTGTATCAGCTGTGATCCGGCGGATGTGGTTTTGAGGGGGTTTTTAAAATAATCAGAAACCGTCATATTGGGATCTCAGGTCCTGTGATCCGATTTGGGTCGCAGCTGATTTCAGCGCCTATTCGAAAAGTAGAATATATACGCAACATTGTTAATTATAATCCGGGGCTCAATTTTATAATCTAAAGTGGAGAGCACTAATATCAAGTTTTTTTTGTTTTTTTTGCCAAACACTAATATCAAGGTCAGCTTCAGGTCTCAGCAGAGGAATATGCCAGTTGCCTGCCTCTACTCCCAAAACCTCAGAAGATGTCATGCATGATGCATTGTCCTCCATCGCCAGAGTGAAAATAAACTAGGACAGTTTATATATATATGTACCAACATTAAATTACTCAAATACTCTGATTGTAATCAGAAAATATCAATTAATGAACATATAATTGAAATTCAAAAAAAAAAAAAAAAAAACCAAAAAAGAGCATACAACTTCTCTGGAAATCAACTTGTACATTGTCAAAAAAATTTCAACCCGGAATAATCAGTACCAGAGTCAATATTTTCCTCATAGAATATTTACCCAACTCCAAATTTCAATTACATTATTAATTTGAAAAGCATCCTAGTAAATAGCTTATTAGTTATTGGCCAGGGACTCGTAGCTGAACCTAACAAGACAGGTTCAACTGTCAAGTTTCAACAAACCGTTCCAAACCGGTGTCATAAATAAAAATAGGATAAATATAAGCTGAAACTGAAACATTTGGACTGAATACTAAAACCAGACGGCATAAAGTCACAAACCATCCAATTCAATTATTCAAGTTAAGTTTCAACAAACCATTCAATTCAAGTCACTGGCTCTCCGCCCTTGGATCTGCATCAGACGGCACAAATCAAACCAAAACCACTTCCACATTCTCTCCTCTTCTATCAAAATTGAAGGAAAATAATAAATGATCTGATGCCAGAGACTGATACCAAAACCAATAACATATTGTTACTGTTTATACTTTATATTAAATAAATTATGTTCACATTAAAGATTTTATGTTGCTACTTAATCTATATATCACTTTTTTTTTGTATAAATAGTATACAAAAAAAAAAAAATAGCACAATACAATCATTAATATAAATACAAATTTATTTGTAAGTACGATATCCATTTTGATCTCCATAACATTTTTTAATCCCTAAAAAAATATGCAGCCCGTTAAATCTTGAATAAATCTATCCCATCAAATTATTATTTCCTTAGTGAACCCCATCAAATATTTTTTTTAAAATATCCCATAAAATAATAAATAAATAGATCACAATGAGAAATTATCTCCCCCTTAATATTCCCCCTTATCCATCCCCCTAATTAAATTGCTTAATTTTTACTCATATTCTCTCAATTTTTTTTAGTAAATTTTTTTCACTATTTCTTCTTTCATCATGCATGTATGAGTTTTTTGCATGGTTAAGGATATGCATTTTGACCATCAAAAATATTTGTTACATGTTAAAAAAATTTTTCAACTAAAAATGTATTGGAGGATGATGGATAAAGAGATTTTTAAGGGACAATTATCACCTCCAAGTTAATAATAACCAACTAAATATCAAACCATATTTGGATCTCTTAAAGTTGTAAACTTGTAATCCAACACTTAAATGATGAGTAGGTCCCAGTTGTCATAGTGCCAGCACAATACAGTACAGTACTGGGTCCAATCTACCAGAAAAGAAAGAAAGAAAGAAACCCCCTCAGGCCCGCGTGCTAATCCTCTGCTGCGCAGTATTGTACTGTGCACCGAATCAACGACAGAGATCACAGGAGGTTATTTTTTAGTTTGATTCGCACGAATCTTAAAGCCAATCAAAGGCCGGAGTACTGCGCGGTAATTTACTGCGCAGTAGAGGATATGAATTGAAAGAAACCCCCTCACCAATGTAACCATTCAGATCCGCGTGCTTATTCTCTGCTGCGCAGTGGAATCAGGATTCCACTGCGCAGCGAATCAACGATGCGGATAATAGGTGGATTCCTTAAGATTGAGTTGCACGAATCTTGAAGCAGATCCAACTGTTGGAGTACTGCGCAGTAGCTTACTGCGCGGTAGAGGATATGAATTGCATTCAGATCCACATCTCTTCTCTTCTTTCTTTCTTGGGGTAATGACCCCGGACCCCCCCGAACTTTCGGGTTTTGACAACTTGGCCCCCGAACTTTTAATTTGGACAAATGCCCCCCCAAACTATCGATTTGTGACAAATTGCCCCCCGGGCTGTTAATTAGCCATCTAATACTCCATTTACAAGTATGAAAAGACCAAAATACCCTTATGTATATATGCATGATATTTTAAAATTTTAATCATTTAAAACGTAAATAATTTTTTCTTGATCTTTTCATACAAACCGGAGAGTTCAAAAAAATATTTAATTAAAAACCATTATATATTAAAAATATATAAAAAGTTATTAAATATTTTGTAAATACAAAATTTATAATACAGAATATTTATCGTTTACTTTTTATTATTTTATTTTATGAACATAATATTTATATTCATGTAATTAATTTTTATGGAAAAAAATATTTACGTTTTAAATGATTTAAAATTTTCAATCAAATTTGAAGTAAACAAGTCGGTAAAGCCAGAAAGCGTTTTATATGCACGATATTTATATATACATAAGGGTATTTTGGTCTTTTCATACTTCTAAATGGAGTATTAGATGGCTAATTAACAGCCGGGGGGCAATTTGTCACAAATCGGTAGTTCGGGGGGGCATTTGTCCAAATTAAAAGTTCGGGGGCCAAGTTGTCAAAACCCAAAAGTTCGGGGGGGTCCGGGGTCATTACCCCTTCTTTCTTTCTTTCAACTGGCGCCCATTCTTCTCTCCTCTTTCCCCCCCTCTCACCATGTCGGAGCTCCGCAAGCGAAAACCCTCAACCGGAACTCCCTCCACCTCTGCCCCCCCTCCCCTCCCCTCCGACACCGAATCCATCGCATCCGAGCACGAGCACGAGCACGATTCTGTACCGGCACCGGTACCGGCATCCAAGGCGACCAAGAGCAAGAGTAAGCAGCCCACTGGCGCCAAGAAATGGTCCTGCGTCGACAGCTGCTGCTGGCTGATCGGGGTCATCTGCTCGGTCTGGTGGGTGCTGCTCTTCTCCTACAAAGCCATGCCCGCCTCCATCCCGCAGTACGTCACCGAGGCCATTGCCGGGCCCATGCCCGACCCCCCTGGGGTCAAGCTGCACAAGGAGGGGCTCAGGGCCAAGCACCCCGTTGTTTTCGTCCCCGGGATTGTCACCGGGGGGCTTGAGTTGTGGGAGGGGCACCAGTGCGCCGAGGGACTGTTCCGGAAGCGGCTCTGGGGCGGCACCTTCGGTGAGGTTTACAAAAGGTATATGTTTTATCTTGTTTGGTTAAATTTTGGTATCATAGTTTGATGGTTTGTGATCAAGTTATTGCAAAATGTAAATTGGAATTGTTTGTGGTTAGTGAATATAGAGAAGATAGAAATGCCCAAATGGTATTGAGTATTGATTGACAGTTTGAAATAGTTTGGAACTTCTTTACCTCCATTTCATTTTGTTGGGTCGGTGCGGATAATTAGTTTGGAGATTAGGAGGTATGTTTTCTGATTGAAAGTGACTGAATGAACTGAACTAAAAGAAGTTTGGCTGGTATTCGAGATCGTTAGAAACATTAGGGAATTTACTAGGATTCAGCAAGGAAAACTTATGGTTTAAGGGGTGTGATTCTGAATAATTACTATAATTTCCTGCCTGATATTTTCTTTCTGTTATCATTAGGAATCAAGTACCTTTCAATAATATTTTGGTACAATAATTAGGTTTGGAAAGGGCCCGTGTGAGAGTGTAAGAGAAAGGGGAGAGTGACAGTTAGTAACAAGCTAAATGCATCTGTATAGAGGGATCATTAATTACACAGTTGTTAAGCAGGTGGGAGGTTGTATATTGCACACATATGCCCTTATTGATGGTATTTTGAGTTGTTTAACCCTCATACTGTGCTCAAAAAACAGAAATGAGAAACAAAAGTAGGCGCTTAATCATTATCATGGTCTTCTTTCCTTATTATTATTATTGCGTACAGGCCACTATGCTGGGTTGAGCATATGTCAATGGACAATGAAACTGGGTTGGACCCACCAGGAATAAGGGTTCGACCTGTCACAGGTCTCGTGGCAGCAGACTATTTTGCACCTGGATACTTTGTATGGGCGGTATTGATTGCCAATTTGGCTCGAATTGGCTATGAGGAGAAGAATATGTACATGGCTGCTTATGATTGGAGGATTTCCTTCCAAAATACTGAGGTATGTCTTTACAGATTCACAGTACTTTTGAGAGTGAAAACCTTTGAAAAAAAAGTAACTTGAAGTTGCCGAAACAATTTGTTCACTTTTCTTAAGAACACGGAAACAAAGTATTCACTTTGGGCTTATTCTGAGCAGGTCAGGGACCAAACATTAAGCAGAATAAAGAGCAATATAGAGCTGATGGTATCAACGAATGGTGGGAACAAAGTGGTGGTTATTCCACACTCAATGGGAGTTCCTTATTTCTTACATTTTATGAAGTGGGTTGAGGCCCCTGCACCAATGGGTGGTGGCGGTGGGGCAGACTGGTGTGCCAAACACATCAAGGCAGTGGTAAATATAGGCGGGCCATTCCTAGGTGTCCCTAAGGCAGTTGCTGGTCTTTTCTCAGCAGAGGCCAAAGATGTTGCGGTTGCCAGGTTAAAAACTTTTTTTTCTTTTTTCTATCACTTATTACTATCTTTATTTATAAACTATATGGGTAATTCCTTATGTTAATTGCAAATGAGCATATCTGCAGCTACGCCCAGCTATTTTGGTTTATATACTTTTAATTTCAGCAGTTGTTTCCATTCATGAATTTTACAAATATGCAAGTGATCATCTGGATCACGTATCTTTGTTAATATCCGGCTTCTCAGGCTCGGTATTGGTGAGCGTTATCAATATTAAATGCGGCATACTGTACTAAATGTTTTTCTATATTGCATCTATATTAAGGGGCATTGCACCAGGAGTGATCGACACTGATTTTCTGGGGCAGACAACACTACGGCATGTGATGCGCATGACACGGACATGGGATGCAACCATGTCACTGATTCCAAGAGGAGGAGATACTATATGGGGCACAATGGATTGGTCACCAGAAGAAGGCTCTATGTGTCCTTTTGGAAAGGAAGAGAATGATTATGCCAAAGGGATCAATTATGGAAGGATGATTTCTTTTGGAAGGGATGTTGCTGAGGCTCCTGCCTCTGATATTGACCAAATTGATTTTCGGGTAAGTTATAATACCTATATCTGTATCATGTATTTGTTTTTGCGCAATAAAAAAACAGCCAGTACTGGCCAATTAGGGTGATTCACAACAGGTGAGGTTATAACTTTAATTCCTATCAGAAGGTAACTTGAAGAAGCTTACTCAATTATTTAATTTAATAAAAAGGTGAAGGATGAAAGTTTGTGTTGGCAATACCGAACTTTAAGCCTCCTGCATTTTTATATTTCCTTGGCACAGGATTCTGATAAGGGTAACAACATAGCACATTCAAATGGGTCATGTGGTGATACCTGGACAGAGTACCATGAGATGGGGTGGAGAGGCATCAAGGCAGTGGCAGACTACAAAGTGTACACAATGGGGTCCATTGTTGACCTCCTTTCCTATGTAGCTCCAAAAATGATGCAACGTGGGAGTGCCCATTTTTCCTATGGTATTGCTGATAACCTAGATGACCCGAAGTATCAACACTACAAATATTGGTCCAACCCCTTGGAAACAAAGTATGTTTATTTTTTTTCTCTCTCTCTCTCTTTTATTTGAATGTGCTTTTATATTCCTCTTCTTAGGTTGTTGCATGAAAAGAAGACAAATATTCCTGATTATATCTTAGATATCTCATTTCAATTTACTTGTAATTGAGCCAATAGTTTACAAGGATAACATCTGCGGAACTCATACAATTTTGTTTAGATGTGTTAAGCTTTATGCAATGCATTCTTACTCCCAATAGCAACAAAATGAGAATGATGCACTATCACAGAAATTCCGTCCTTGCTAAGCAGTTGTAGGCACAAGTAACGAGACAGTTCCTCCTGGTCACCCGTTCCGCTACTTATAAAAACTAATGCTTTAAATTGCCCCTTGTAGGTTACCGAATGCACCAGACATGGAGATATTCTCATTGTATGGGGTTGGCCTCCCGACTGAGCGTGCATATGTGTACAAACTCGCCCAATCAGCTGAGTGCTACATTCCTTTCCAGATTGATACTTCTGTTAACAATGGTACCTGTCTCAAGGATGGTGTGTACCTGGTTGATGGGGATGAGACTGTGCCTGTTCTGAGTGCTGGCTTTATGTGTGCCAAGGGTTGGCGTGGCAAGACTCGGTTCAACCCAGCTGGTATTAAAAATTATATCAGAGAGTATGTGCATGCACCCCCGTCTAGTCTGCTGGAAGGAAGGGGCACACAAAGTGGGGCGCATGTGGATATAATGGGTAATTTTGCATTGATCGAGGATGTTATCAGGATAGCAGCAGGTGCCACGGGGGATGAGATTGGAGGTGATCAGGTCCATTCAGATATATTTAAATGGTCTGAAAAGATAAAGTTGAAGCTATGATTAGGTATGCTTAAATTTTCACTTGGTACAATGGTACTGCACTCTGGAAAAATTTGGCTGGCGGGTGTTAGTATTGTTTTCACCGAAATTGTACTATTGTAAATGGTATTGTTGTTTTGGCATTTAATTTTTTTTGTGCCTTCATTTCCTGTTGTTTTGATTCATTGCCAGTCCCAGAAGCATTTAAATCTGAAACAACAAAAGTACAATGAAACAACTGTAGCATCCTTAGCTTAGAATTTTGCCTGTACAATTCTAATCCCCCAAAAGAAATTATCTGATTAATTATTCTCATGCGTGTAGGGTTGCTATTAGCCTATTATATCACTTTCTGGCCACTTCAAAGGCTTCTGGATTTCAACAGCTGAGCTTGGAACAAAATTTGTGCTTGTCTATTTTTTTTTTTATTATAGGTAAAATTCATTTTTGAAGGTCCTGATAATTTTATGTAAATTGGTATTTTTAGCTATGTAGGCATCAAGTTATAGTATCTTTGAATGTAGATATTCTGCTGTACGTCCAGTGATTTGAGCTATTTATAGCCATTTTTTTTTTTTATATTGTTTTGGGGTGAGAGGGAGAAGTCAATTTTATTGCAAACAACAGATATCTCATATCTCATTGTTATTACTATATAATTTATATGTAATAACTAAATCCTTTTCACGAGCAAGCTTGCTGTCTCTTATGAATTTTATAATTTTACCTTCTGTTAATATGTTTACTATTCAGGCATCATCATTATACTTCTTCTGATACTTGTTTTTTTTTTTTTAAACATGTTATGATGTTATAATCAATGGCCATTGTGTTAAATCAAATATGTTCCCTTTTGTGCGCATAAATGGTGGTTTTCTGCTTATTATTATAGATTAGATATTGAACAATTTGTACTAGTAATATTTATATCAGGTGCATAATGCATTGCAATTGGCTGTCGTCGTTGATGCCAATTAAGAACTTAAAAAAATGGATTATAGATTCTGAAATAGATACAAATATTTTGTGGTCGGTAGACGAAATTTTGTAGGTAAATGTTGCATTTTATTGACCAAGCATTGGTGCAAAAGTATTTTTTATGAGATGTTTCATGATTGGGTTTTGCCAATCAAAGAGGTGTTCTTACTGTTTAAACAAAATAAAATCAGGTACTTTTCAGTTTTTTAATCACCAAGTATCTTTCCGAAAAAATTTGGTGTGCCCTGAATAAAAAGAAGAGGAGGGTTCCAATGCCTCCATTTTTTGTACCTCCATCATGCCTCTACTTTTTAAATTTCAAATAACTCAAAATTTAAAACTCATTTTTCAAAACAAAACCGTTAGATTTAATCTATATCCTTTCATTTATGTATATGTAAAAAAATCATCAAATTTGAATATTATTTTATTTGACATCAAAGGATTCAAAAAAATGTACTAATTTGAGCAATTTCTAGACGTTGATTTTTATAACTCATTGATTTATATAAAATAAAACAAAAAATTGAAAAAAATTTGTTATGTGCACGTAGAGAATATCATATGGATCAAATCTAGCGGTTTTGTTTTGAAAAATGTATTTTAAATTTTGAGTTATTTGAAATTTAAAAAGTGGAAGCATGATGGAGGCACAAAAAAATGGAGGCATTGGAACCCTCCTCTAGAAGAGAATCAAGCAGCAAAAACAAAAGACGGTAAAAATCAAATTGTGAGAAAAAGGTGTGGCTGCTGGGATTCGAGCCCAGGTCTCCACGGCCACAACGTGGAATTCTAACCACTAAACTACAGCCACATTTGTTGTATTTCACATACTCCAAAATATATTAACACTTATACACATTTCTATTTCCTCCACCAACTGCAGCTTTCAAATCGAGCCATCATAGTTTTTCTGAAGTCCAATAGATTATGACACAAAATAGTAACAAAATAAAAATAAATTGTTGATATGAATATGATTGCATTTGTATCGCGTTATTGGTACCACTGTTGATATGGTTTCTTCCTTAGTTGTTTTTCTTCCGCACTAGAAAACGGTTGAACATATATAAGTCGAAGACTTTGAACTACAACATTCAATCTCCATAAATAAATTGTATGATATCCAAGCTATATATACTTTTGTTTTGTTTTTTTATGTCCAAGCCCTCCTCTATCGTTCCAAGTTCGTGCAAGCATGTATTTATTTAACTATTTCCTCGTCTCACTCATTTTATGCCTAAATAAATAAAAAACGAGGGAAAAAAAATAAGATAATGAGATTTTGTTGTCGACAAAATTCATTTTAATTTATTGCCGCCAGCTCAAAGTCAGTTGGACCAGCATTGTTCTTCTGCTAATTAATTAATACAACATTTTCTTTTTTGAATAAATTTAGTACAACCATTATTCTAATTGTGATCACACCCGTGCAACTATTGTTTTATTAATTCCAAAAAAAAAAAAAAAAAACGTAAACTACATCAAAATTTAATTACTTGATTGCGTTTCTCGTCTTAATTTGCTTTAATTCCAAATTACAAAAAATATGGACATGAATTTGTAAATTTAAAAGAGAGAAAAAAGATGAACAAAATTGGCAAAACAAAATAATAACTTTTGATCGATTAACATTCATAATCAAAGCCATGTTTGATCACTAATTAATGATCAGATTATTTATTATGCAGTTCTTCGCAGGCAGCGGCGACGAGGCTGTCGAGCTCGGAGATGTCATCCGAGCCAGCTGAGCCGCCGCCGCTGCCCTTCCTCTTGCCCCGCTCCTCGACCTTGAACGCCTTTATCAGCTCCTCGACACGTCGCTCCACGGCCCCGTCGTGCACGTGCGCACGCCTGTGAGTGCTGCACGGCTTGCACTCCTCGTCGTTGACCATCGTACTCACCGGTGCGAACCTTACCGACCTCTTGGGCCCCTCTGGCTTCTTCCTGCTCGACATGCATGACCTAGCTGATGCACCAATTGGCTCCACGGTTTCGGTCGCTGCTGCTGCTGGTGCAACAGGCATTGCGTGTGGCGGCTGCGTTAGCCGTGGCTTTGCCTTTACGTCGACTCGCTTCAGACAGAGAAGCGACTTGAGTAACCGCACGATCGACCTCTTTTTCTTGGCTCTCTTCTTGTCATTCCTTGGATGAAATTCTATTTGATCGGATTTGTGATCATTAGGATGGGTGTTCGATGCGGGGGCTGGAGACGGGTCGGGTCGGACCCGGTTTGGTCGGGGAGGTCTTCGCCGGGGTGTAGAAGTAGAAGAGGTGCTAGAGGCTGCATACCTCGGTGTCGACGGGTACTTCTGAGAGCCCGTCTGGCTCTTGTTATCAATTGATGCCGCCCGCGGTTCGCGCCAGAACTCCGCGGGTGGCACGCGCGATGATATATCGGGCGATGATGCAGAGTTCTTAGATGACTCGGGCTGCTTACCGGGCGACGTATCGATCGACCGGTAGATCGCGTCCAGTAAAGCGGCTGAGAATGACGCGTGCTCGCGTGCAAGTCGCGGCGGCGCGAGCGGCTTCGGCCGCTTGTCCCATTGCCGGTCCATGGTGGTACAGAGAGGCAGAATGAAGGAAATAATTATGACTTATGAGAGATTCAAAGAGTGTAGGTGTATATAAGCTTCAAGAGTGGGTCAATGAAATCCTTAGTCATGATAAATTCTGGAATTTATAAAAAAAAATAATAATAAATGATGGGCTTCATGCGTGCGTTACCACATTATATTATTATTATTATTATTGTTATTGTTATTTTCTATAGGTCAATGAGAATACAGTGACATGTTATATATTATATGTACTGATTTAATTTGAATTACATTGAATTTAATTAAGAAGATAAAATTAAACAACAAAGACAATTAAGTGAAACTGACTAAAAGTTAAGGAAAGTTGTCCTCAAGAAAAAAAAATATCCAATTTAGAAGTTGTTTGATAGTCTAGCTCAAATTAGAACTGACCGAAAGAAAACTTTGAACAATTAAGAAGATGGTTGATTTTCCGAAAAAAAATTATTGCATGAAGTCAAAGTTCTCTGATCTTACAATTACAATTAAGTGAAATATATTTTATATTTTATATTAAATTTTAATCATCTTTTGCTCTTATAGATGTGTCCTTTAAAAACATTTAATCATATACCATTGTACAATTTTGTTATAAACTAAGAAAATATTATTATTATTATTGCTCTTAAATAACTTATCATCATGTACCGACTACCGAGTAGGCGAGTATCCAACCACCAGATTCTCATTTCTCAGTTGCTCACTGTCGGATCGGATCTGATTAACGAATCCGCGATCCGACTCTCTATTATGTACGGAATACTGTAAATACAATAATAAATTGACGGAACGGTAGAGGATACATACCGAACCCGATAATAACCCGACCTGACTGCAATTCATATCCCCCACTGTACTGCATTGCGCAGTTCACAACCGCAACCGTTGGATAGTATCAAGATACGTTCCAACGCGGATCCCGAGACAATCCAACGGCTGTCGCTGTGGACTGCACAATGCAGTAAGTCAGGGGATGAGCAATCGACCGAGTGCTTATCCTCTGCTGAGCAGTATTTTACTGCGCAGCGAATCAACGATGCTGATTAGAGGGGTGTTTTTTTAGATTGATTTACACGAATCTCGATGCATATCCAGTGGTTGGAGCTCTGCTCTTCGCACCGGACCTGACTGACTGGGGTCCCGTCTCACTCTCGCTTGCTTATCCTCTGCTGCGCGGTATTGTACTTCACAGCGAATCAACGATGTGGACTATAGGGAGGTTTTTCGAGATTGAGTTGCACGAATCTTAAGGCAAATCTGACAGTCAGTATATTGCGCAGTAATTTACTGCGCAGTAGAGGATATGAATTGTCTCACTCTCTCTCGCTCGCCCGCTGTTCTGTTCTTCTGTTCCCGTGTTTGTTCCTCTTCCTAATTCCTTTCTTTTCTTTCCCAGTCTCTTCTTCTTCCCTCTTTCTCCCTTTCTCCACAGTCTCGATCGCATCGATCGGTGAGTCGAAACCCTAACCAACCTCCTTCCCCACCCATTCCCCTTCTCTGATCAAACTACTCTCCATGCGCGATCCGGGGGATGCGCGCTGAGTTCTCCCGCTGATCTCCTCCTCTTCTCTTGTCCGGTGAGTGCACTCGGATGGATCTGGTTGCGTTTTTGATCAACAATGAGTGGGTGATGTGCTTAGTTTGAACTGGTTAAGTAGCTATGACAGTTAATTTCACTCAATTTTGTCCCAAATGCCCCAATTGTTGTAGTCTGGTCTGGTTCTGGAACTGAATTTCGTAATGGGAAACAGTTCAGTTCTCTATATGTTTTCAATTGATTAAATTATGACTTGGATTTTGAATTTGTCATCTGATCTTAGCTTGACATGATTCCACATCTTTGAGTCTGCTTATAATTTCAGAAGGGAAAATTACTTTGCTTTAAAATGCCCTGCATTATTGTGATAATTTATTCGTAAGTAAGAAAATAGTGAGATCATTTCTATGGTCGTAGCCTTGCTAATGTAGTCTGGATCAGTTGTGTGCAAGCTCAGAACTATGATTATATCAAGTGCAAGACAATAATTAACTATTTTCTGTCGCAACTGGTGTATGGTAGTAATTGTATTGGATTAGAGGTTGTTAACTTTGTTCCTCATCCTTATGTCTCCGACGGATGCAAATTTTGTTGCTTGACTACTGCTTTCTGCTGTTTGTTAAGGTGGCATCAATTGGATGAAGTGCACTTTCCTATGGACATAGTTGAACAAGAGGAAAAAGGAGAGAATGAGATCAAGGAATATGAACCGGGGAACGACTATGATTCTGATCCTTTAATCTACCAGCTCGTTCGGGTAAAATTTGAGTGCTTTGATCTAATTTTAATTAACTAGTAGATATAGTTATCAAATGTAAGACCATTTGTGCTCTCTTTGTTCATTTTCTCATTCCATGATTTCTGTCTTGTAAGTTAGTTCTTCATAGTGAATATTTGAGTATGATGCTAGGGGCACACCTAATCATAACTGGTGACAAGCTTTTATTGAAAAGGGGTTTATTTGGTAAACCTAGTTTGGACCAAAGAGAGTTTTGTTCCCAGAGCTAGCGCTTATAATTGCTATGGCCAGTTCAGTGTAGAACTGTGGTTAAACATGCATTTTCTGTGGCCTTTTAAAATCCAGTCAGACTGGTTTTTCAAAAGCTTCATGTGCCTTTGTTGTCTATTTTGCAGAGAAGCATGTGTGAGCAGCAAATCAAATATCTTTTTAGTTGTACTTTCCATTTTTTGGTTATTTGAAGGGGTTTTACTGCATTTGTTTGCATTGTACATTATACTTTGGCCTTGAAAGTGGATTAGCTACATGCAAGCCAAAACCTGCTTTCTTTACTTTATACAGAATACTATTTTTGAATGTCTTGTTTTGGCATTGGCTATACTTTGTTTTTTTCCCTCTCAGCATGGATTTCCAATATCTAAATAAGGTGCCCAATGCTGAAAATTGTCCATTGTTTAATAGTTCTTTGCATTCAATGGGGGCATAAAGAAAGTCTGTCTCAGGTCAGAACTTTCAAATACCTTGAGAAGAACCAACAAAACATATGTGGATTTCTTATCGAATAGTTATTTATTGTGGGTATAGATCCGTGGATCTATCTTGGGAGGACATATATTAGAACTAGAAATATATTCAGCAATGTGCAGATTATGCTGTTTCCTTGTTGATATGAAGGTCTGTTGTTACTTGTGACAGTCTAAAAAGTAGTTTTAAGCTGAAAGTATTAGTCATGTCTGATGGCAGTTACTTATCAGACATGTCTGGTGATAACCTCAAAAGAACAAAATGGCTGTTTAGAAGGCTCTTAACTGGTCAAGCTAAAGTGTTTTTATCTGTATGACTGATATAATGTTGTCTACATTTTCCAGGTTGAAGGAGATGGGACACTGATTCCTGCAACAGAGGATGAGGTCCTGCAGTTTGGGCATTTGCTGGATGATGGCAAGGTCGAAAATGTACCCTCTGTGGAAGACATCGCTGAAGTTGAATCATTCCTCTCAGCCAATGTGCTGTGCACTGACAAATCTGACTTAAAAGGTATATGCTACTGCTGCTCTATAATTCAATAGTAGTGAGGCCATGCACAGTTTCAATTTTAAGGGTCACACTGCATTTTAATTTGCAATGGAAGAAAGATAAAACACATCGAATGTCAGGTGGTGCAATTTATATTTATAGCATATCAGCTTTGATTGCAATTAACCTCGATCAATAGCAATGCAGGGTAACAAAGTTAGCCGGTTTAAACCTTATATATTTCAGTTGTCCAGAGAAATCAAATTAAGTAACAATTGGGTAATTAAAACCTGTTGTTAAAATGTAATATAACTTTGGTTTTGCATGTTGAAATTTTCATGTGAACGATTCATTCATTACTGCCCATTCTAACTATCTATCTTGATTGGTACCTAACATTGGACCATCATAATTAACAGGCTTTTCTCAAGCAGGTAGTAGTATGAAAGATGAGCAAAAGCTGAAAACTGACCTTGAGGTACCATCTTTTGCAGATGTTTTTAGTCATCACTTATATATCTCAATTTGTTGTTATATCTTGTTTCAACCCTATTAGTAAGATCTTTTGGTATGCCTGGTTATTTTATAGTGGATGGAGTTTCCATAATTCAAATAATAGAAATTTGCTTCGTAATTCATTTTTGGAAACAGAACTGATTTTCTAACAGGGTTCACAATTCTCCTTTTGCTAGTCACTCTATTTCATTGCCAGAGAGATAAAACAAAGTCTTAGTGTTTTATAGCTTGTTATATTTTCACAGGTACCGCTATGATTTGACAATATGTCTCACACAGGGTTGTGACAAAACTAATCCAATTACAGATAACTAAGTATTATCTTTGATTTTCATCTATGGAATAGTGTGGTCAATAAAAATAATAAGATTGACCACATTATTTGTGAATGTTTTTACTTTTTTGTCCTATCGTTTCTGATATCTTTATAAATAAACTAGACCGTGTTGAATGCTAAGCATGGAAGGGACCATGATTGATTTTCTTTGACATATTTGGGGCATTTGCCAAAAGAGGTTGGGTTCTTTTGCCATTTACGGACAGATTTAGAATTTAAGTGGTCTTTATATATATATGTCTATATTGCAGGTCTCTTTTGTTTTAGCAGTTCTTTTTTTACAACACAGTGCTTTGTGCATATCCTTTCTCAATCCCTGTTTGTATCTGTAAATACAATTATGGTTTAAATTATTTATTTTAGGATGCCAACAATACTAACAAGACTGACAAAAATCCTCCCTCACAAGATGTTTCTGCTGAGACAACTCAAAACTCCACAATTGTAAATAATGCTCAAGCCAGTGAGACGGAGAAAACAGATGCTACTTCCACACCAAGCAACATGGTGCCCAATGACAATACGCAATTTGTTCCTGACATGATTACTGTGGACTCAAAACCTAATTTCTCCCTGTTAGCTAAAGATGAAATATGTCTTGACAGTCTTACCATTCGTGAGCTACAAGAGGTATTCCATGCGACGTTTGGCCGTCGGACTAATGTGAAAGACAAGTCATGGCTCAAACGGAGGATCACCATGGGGCTTACCAACTCATGCCAAGTTCCAACTTCTAATTTCACAATAAAAGACAAACAAATCATGCCCAAGGAAGGAGGAGTCCAATATGAACAAATCATTCAGGGATCCTGTGAGGCTCAAAGTCCCCAAGAATCTGCCAAAAAGAGGATGAGAAATTCCAACATGAATTTTGAAAATAATATAAGCTTGGAAGAGGATGGCAGTTCCTCAAAAAGGATGAGGAAGCCTACCAAGAGGTATATTGAGGAGCTGTCGAGTTTGGAATATAGAGATGAAAGCATTAGAGCAATATCGTCGGTTGGGAGAGATAACCATGATCGTCTGGTGCGATCAAGGGTCAGGCCAAACCATGAGATTGGTTCGTGGCAGTCTACTTTCCGTACGAGAAATGATTCCCTTGGTGGTTTCATGGTCCAGGTGCCTTTCGCATCAAGGGCTAGAAGGTGTCGTCCTAGGAAGAATTTGGTTGCATTCATGGTAACGGTCTATTCAGTTTTAATTTATGCCATCAGGTTTCCTTTAAATTGTTGAGTATGTAGAGATTGATACCTATTGCACTTATCACCCTTTTCTTCTGTGTCCCCACACACCACGTGCATGCACGCGCACACACAAAATCCACCCAACCCAACACAAGCACATTTCCCTCTTATCCTTAATTGGAATTTGCTTATAGGTGTCTAGTTAAATTTCTGTGAAATGTTCTGCTTGATAGTCAGTACTATACTGAGTCTTATCGACATGCTTAAAGATTACTTTTACTACAAAATAATTGCTCATATCACCCTCTAAGCCCCTTCTAATCTAATTCTTTTGTTTCTTGTTTACTTCTTTGTGAAAGCCTCAGGCTGCTGGTATGTTTGAGGAGGATGGAAATATTATAGAAGAAAGTGAGACCGAGGAACCAACTAGGAAACTGAGAATTTCCACCCAGAAACGCCTCCGACTGGTAAATTCATTCATATGAATGGTGTTCTTTTCAGTCATTTGGATTTCATTATAAATTTGGTACAACAGAAAGAATGTAGTTGCTGCTTTTATCTTGTTGTATGCTTTCTTCAAGTTCCAAAACAAAAGATGTTACAAGTCCAGGATTTGCATAAGGGAAATTCTTTTTACATGTTGTCACACTTTTAATTATTATGTCATTAGAGAAACATTGCCGACTTGCGGGGAAAAGAAAATCAAGAGGTAACCATGGCTGAACTTGACATGGCACCTGAGATGGAGCATGAGGCACAATCAGAAGGGGAAAATGGTCATGATAGTAATCATGATGAGTGTAGCAGTAAACCGGTGTCAAAAGGTAGCAATATGAGAAGAAAGCATCACAGAGCTTGGACTCTCTGTGAGGTGCTGAAGCTGGTTGAAGGTGTGGCACGATATGGTGCTGGGAGGTGGTCTGAGATTCGACGGTTGTCTTTTGCCTCCTACTCGTACCGCACCTCTGTCGATCTTAAGGTGCGCCTCTAACTGTTACTTAGATATGTGGGAGGACCAGGACCAACTGATGGTGGGTTCTTTGCCAATAATATTAGCATATGTTCAATATTACTGAACTCAGTTACTCAGAAGCTTCGCATGTTTTACAATAACCACCCCCCCCGCCCCTGTTTTTGCACTTTCTTTAAGCACCACCAAACAATTTGAAGTAGAAGAAGATATTTGTTGCAACTTAGCCTACATATAATATGCTTACATGTTTCTATATAAATGTTCTGTTGACTCAGGATAAGTGGCGGAACTTGCTGAGAGCTAGCATGGCACAGCCCTCAGAGGAAAGAGAGGTAATTGGCAGTTGTATAAGCTAATTCAAATAACTTGATTTTTGTATGTTTTCCCATGATCATCAAAATAATGATTAAATTAGATAAAAAAGGTATAGGCTTTATTTTGGGTTTCTATATACTCGATGGGTAATTTGTTGTGAGCCACTGATAATGATAGTTTGAGAGTTGTGTTGTTTTTTAGTTTTATTTTGAGAAGTTGATATCTGTCTGGTCGTGTCTACTTCATTCTCTCTTAATTGTACTCGTGATTGGGTTATCCAGGTGAAGCACACGAGAAAACCTGCCACGTTGCCAATACCAACATCGATCCTTGTGCGTGTAAGAGAACTTGCTGAGTTGCACTCTCAGACAGGCATCGAGTTTCCTGCAAGCAAATTCACAACAGTGCATGGAAGGAAGGTTGTACAGGGGAAAAGTTCTGGTTTTTTATGATCCATGATGTACTTATATTCTATGTTAAAAGAAGTGCAAAAAATGGACTAAAACATGCTAGTATGTAGTAGCTCTGTAGAACTCCAGATAGCTTTGGAGTATTTTGTTTGTAAAAAATGTGAAAAATGTAGCTGTCTTCTTCAGTAATGCTATAGCCATCCTGGTGCCTTGTATGTTCAGTTTGCGTTCCCATTCTTTCTTTTTTTTTTTTTTTTTTTTTTTTTTTTTTTTTTTTTTAAGTCTGAAGCTCCAATTGCATACTGGGAATTCTTTGCAAGTTCTTGGATCGTTTGTAAAAGCCTTTCTTGGGCTATGCAAGAAGTTCGATTTATGGAAAAACCAATTGATCAAATGATTGCACATCATGTCATTTGCAGAATGTATCATTTTCCATTTTAGTCTGTGCATGCTTGGCAATAAATAGAAAGAAGGTAATATCCGAGGACAATATGATGGGGTTTTTTATGGTAGACAAGGTGGTGCCCGGTGACAACAACGGGTCCAGTAGTGATCGTCTAATGTTGTGCACTGATCCTCTATTGAGTTACCAAAAACGAAACATTTCATGATTCTCCTGTTGTTACAAGTTAATTGCCTGCGTGCTGATGTGGGAATAGTATTTAGGCAAGTGTTAACAAGTGTTGGCAACTCATTAATAATATGAACAAATATAACACGGCGTGTTGCATAATTTAGACGTGTGTGTTAAAGATTCTAAAAATTTTAATACGCTTGAATATACTGGTAAAAAGTCTACTCTTGCTTTGGATTGAAATTACAATAGTGGTGATCAATCTAATTAAACAATCAACAGCTGAGGTTTCTTTTTTGGGGAAGACAAAATTTTTATATCAACAAATCCAATCTACTTTCATTAGGAGTAAGGATTATGGATATGTCTAAACACTTAAATTTAAAAAACGTACATGGACACTTTTCACGTACTAGACATGTGCCATGCCCATGCTACCTGACACGCATGGTATAGCATATTTATTAATTCACTATCCCTTTTTATTATATCTCTCGTTGAACCTCAGTGGACAGTGGAAGTATCTGTTGTTTAGGCTGTTATAAATTTCCTTGGTTTTCACGGTATATTAAATTGAGACGTATTTATTACGGATATTAATTCAGATTGCACTGCACTTCAGGGCAAGTCACTATCTTGATTTCTACGCGATTTATTGTTTTTCTTAAACTTTTCTTTGTCACGTAGCAGTCTCACCTCACTACGTACGTACCTCAGTGATTTCTGTTGTGGATAATCGGATACACTGTCCCACGCAATAAATAAACACATATAATGACATAAAAATATAGTAGGGACCAACCACAAAGTACGGTACTCTTTCTTGAAAGTTGTAATCTATAAACATCGTTCTTTACGAAGATTCTGAAAAATACCAGTTCCTAAGGACCCCAACGGCCTCTTCTATTAGAGTAAGCTCTAGATAATTAAGAATTATAGTAACCTTTTTTTGCATATTCATATTTTTTGTAAGGAAAATGTTATGGAGATATCAAAAGATACCGAAATTGATACCAAGCATATTGGTATTCGTATTAAATAAGATGCTATACAAATTAATGATTTTATATATAGTGTTACTTATAATTATATATATTGTATAGTACATATTATACAACTAACTTGAATACTAAATTAGTTAATAATTTAATATGAATATTAACCATGCAACATGAAAAAATTGACACAGCCGTACGTATCAATTTTGGTATCTAATTATTAGTTTTTTTTTTAAAAAAAAAAGATTAGAAGTAAAATTATTTCATTTCAATAAATCGAAATTTTGGATATGACAAAATATAATTTACACCGTTAGCATTTTGGAGTGAAATGCAAATGTTTTCACATTTCACAATAGTTCTGCTATACTACTATTAATTTAAAATCTACAAAAATTACTCTCTCTATCAAAAAAAAAAAAAATACAAAATTACAGAATGCTTGTACTGAGATAGAAAGGATCAACTTTTTTTTTTTTTCTTCTTCTTTTCTTAAAGCATCTTTTTTTCCCCACTATTATCGGCAAAAGAAAAGATTCTCAAAATTTTGAAAATGAACCAAGGGTGAAAATATCGGGCAACTTTGAGAGTGGAGGGATTGTCAAAAATGTAAGTGCTAACAAAGTTGCCAAATTAGTGGGAACTCCTGGTTTGAAAGGTTGCACACATCACACGCAAATTAAGTTTGCTTTATTAATTTCAATTCTTGAACACTATTTACACCAAAATTTGTGTTATGTACATCAAACTTTAAAACCTTTTGAACCATTACTTCCAATTAAGTCAGAAAGTGTTACAATAATTATGAAATATCATTATCTTCTCAGTGACATAATTTGATGCAACTAGATCAACAAATTTGAATGCGAATAAGTGAATAACTATTAAAAAAAATTAAATTTGAAGAACCAACCTTTGGTTTAGTAGATAAGTGTGGGAGGTCCCGAGCTCGAAATCAAAATGGGGGTTTTTTATAGACATTTAAATTTGAGTAGTTTGACCCTCATCTTTATCTTAAAAAAAAATAAATTTAATGTGCAGAACAAAAATTGGAGCAAAAAATTTGACAAAAAAAAAAAATTAAATTTGATGTGCAGAGCAAAAATTGGAGCAAAAAATTTGGGTGTAGATTAACACTTCTCATTCTTAAACGGCTACTTCTCTCACTGCTTTCTGCACAATAATAACACAGCCTTCTCATCTTCCCTCCTAATAATTATGCTACTGACTGACTGACTCTTTCCATGTGAACTAAAAACTAAAAAAGGTTCAATATTTGCTGTTGCATTGCCAACCCAAAACCCATAAAGCGAAGCAAAGGTCAACAAAGAGGCGGCGCCATTAGAGGAGCTACCTAATTAGCTATGATCTGAAAACATTGGTAAGTAAACCACCTTTTTCTTCTTCTTCTTCAATGGATCCTAGAAAAGAACCCATCTTGCCAACCAACAAACAATTGGGTGAAGTAGTTCTGTCCATCCCAGAGGACCCAAAATCTGAGAACCCAACTGTGTTGAATCATCACAAAGCAGCTCCAGTTGGAGATATCTGCAAAGACCCAAAACCCAAATCCCCTTCCAATGAGATAACAAGGGGGAATCCTACTCCTAGCCCTTCACCCAGTTTCAACAAGCCGCCCAGGCCCCCGGCGCCGGCACATTCCGGGGCTCTACTTCACAAGAGATCGATTTCAAAACCCAAATCAAGGTTTGTGGAACAGACTGTGCCTATAAATGCCACCCAATCTGCCAATTCTGGCACCCCGGTTTGTAGTTCGCCTAACCCGAAGAACGTGGGCACCCCCAAAACCCCGTTGGTGGACGGCGAAGAGGATGATGAGGAGATCTACAAGAAGGAGACTCCGAAGCCGAGAAGGAGGTGTAGAGTAAGGAATTCTGTGGAATGGACTATCTTGATATTGGCTGTAGGGTGTCTGGTTACCAGCTTGGTGGTACCGAGGTTTCAGAACGTGCAGGTGTGGAGCTTGCCGATATGGAAATGGTGCCTCATGGTGATTGTCATATTCTGCGGCCGGTTGGTGACGCAGTGGTGGATCAATGTGCTTGTTTTCTTGATAGAAAGGAACTTCCTTCTGAAGAAAAAGGTGCTGTACTTTGTGCATGGGTTGAAGAAGAGCGTGCAGGTGTGCATTTGGTTTAGCTTGGTCCTTTTAGCCTGGTCGCTTCTGTTCAATCGGGGGGTAAAGAGGCCGCAGAAAACCGCCAAGGCACTAAACTTGGTATCAAGATTTCTCGCGTCGATTCTAATTGGGTCGTTTTTGTGGCTCATCAAAACCCTTCTGATGAAGATTTTAGCGTCTTCTTTCCACATGAATACATTCTTCGACCGCATCCAGGAGTCGATATTTCACCAGTACGTGCTCCAGACGCTCTCCGGTCCACCATTACGGGAGCTAGCTGAGAAAGTGGGCCCTGCAAAGAGCGCTGGGCAGTTGAGCTTTAGAAACACGGGAAAGAACAAGACAAAGGGGGAAGATGAGCAAGCGGTGATCGATGTCTCGAAGTTGCACAAGATGAGTCAGGAGAAGGTTTCGGCTTGGACCATGAAGGGGCTGGTAAATGTGATCAGGAGCTCTCATTTATCGACACTGTCTGATGAAATTGATGATTTTGAGGATGGAGGGGAACAGAAGGATAAGGAGATCAATAGCGAGTGGGAAGCAAAGGCAGCTGCATTTCGCATTTTTAAGAATGTAGCGAAACATGGTTACAAGTAAGTGGTGGTTTTAATACCTTTTCTGTGTTTAATTTTAAGAGAGTGCTTGTTAGTTAAATTCATAATACTAGTGTATTGGTATTGTTCAACAGCCCCGACCAATTTAGGAATGAACTAGCTCGGTGGAGCACTCAAGTAACAACCCGCAAATTAAAAACAAAATAGTGTTGGTCGTGATTCCATTAAATTATAAGTGATTCAGCACAAATATGATACTGAAATTAATTAATTTGACTGTTTGCAGGTACATAGAAGAGGAGGATCTATTAAGATTCTTAAATAAGGATGAAATAGAAATTATCATGCCAATGTTTGAAGGAGCCACTGAAACAGGAAAAATAAAGAAGTCTGCTTTGAAGAATTGGGTGGTAAGTATTATCATCTCAGTTCTCAACTGATACTAAATTTTTATAATAAGGATTTTCAGGTGATAGTGATTTGGTATCAGTCTTCTGTAATTTCTACAAAATATGTTCTGGCTTTCATTTTTTATATTTATATTACTTTGCTGAGAATTCTCTGGATGAACTATTTAGGCATTCACATATACAGATATTCTGATTGCGAAGCGTATGGGCAATGGGCGTGCCATAAATGTGCTATCTTAAGTTTCTCCTTTTAATTCACTCTTCATAATGTTATTGATATGCTGTAGGTCAAGGCCTATCTCGACCGCAAGTCACTAGCCCATTCACTGAATGACACAAAGACGGCAGTTAAGCAACTCCACAATCTTATTACGGTCATAGTTGTTATAGTGAGTGTGATTATAGGGTTGCTCATGATGGGAATAGCAAGCACCAAAGTTCTGCTCGTAATTTCATCCCAGATGCTGGTGGTTGTATTTGTGTTTGGTAATGCCTGCAAAACCGTCTTCGAGGCTATTATCTTTGTGTTTATAATGCATCCATTTGATGTTGGGGACCGCTGTGTTGTTGATGGAGTTCAGGTATACATCTGTATTAATCTTTTTCTATTTATTTTCTTTTTGTTTATGAGGTCTTTGCTTGGTGATACGTGGAATTTGTCATTTCAAAGCAATGCTAAAATTCAAGTGAATCTTCATTATATTAGATCAAACGACTTCTGGATAAATATAGAAAGATCCAAAGAGGATCCAGGCCACCCAAAATTCTGTGTTATAAATTAGGGAAAAAGGATTCTTTTGATGCATTAACTTTTCATTTTAATGTAAATTTTCTGTTTTTAAATTACAGATGATTGTTGAAGAAATGAATATATTGACAACTGTGTTTCTGAAGTATGATAATGAAAAGATATACTACCCGAATTCCGTCTTGGCTATGAAACCAATCAGCAACTTCTACCGAAGCCCTAATATGTCCGACATGATAGATTTTGCTGTGGATATGACTACCTCAGTGGAGAGCATTGCAGCTTTAAAAACCAGAATAAAAGAGTAAGTCGATTTATTTTTCTTCATTGAATCGTCATAAGCACAAGACACAGTGCAGATGAAGAACAGAAGCAACAAATTTATATATAAAGCAATTGGATAAATCAAAGAATAGTTTAGGAAAACAAGTTAAATTAAACTAGTACCAATCAGCATTTTCTATCAAAACAAATGTATATATTTTTTTTCAAAATATGTTCTTAAATTGAGGTAAAAGCTAGTGTAATTCTATCATATTTGTAATTTAAAATTTCATTGTGGCTTGACATTTTAGGTACATAGAGAGCAAGCCAAACCATTGGGGTCCGACACACAGCGTAATTGTCAAGGACATTCTCGATCTTAACAGAATGAACATGGCGCTGACTGTGAGGCATACAATGAATTTCCAGAACATTACTGAGAAGAACGCTCGCCGGACAGAACTTGTCATCAACCTGAAGAAAATCTTTGAGGAGCTCTCTATCGGGTACCATCTGCTTCCCCAGAGAGTTCACCTCAACTACACTGGTTCAGGTCCATTTCCGGTGGCGATCAACCATGGCACATGAGATTGGTACTCTCTGTTAACTGTTTGACAACTAATTTCATGTACCAAACTTACTTTTTTGAGATGTGCTGTTAGTGGGTTCTCTTATCTATTATAAGCTATCTGTCATTGTGTTGTTGTGACTTGTGAGTTTTTGCTTAATCTCCAATTGTGTGAGATTCCTGGGGCATATGTTTCCTATTGGATTGTGCAGATTGTATGCTCTCGCCTGAGTCGCCTGTGTTTAAGGCTCACTCCGGTCATCCGGCGTCGTATTTAAACTAGCTATAGGTAGTCCATATTTGTCTTGGTTGAGATTGTACAAGTGTAACAAATATACAAGGCACAACAAATACACAAAGCGCAACAGTAACTGACACAAAGTATACAACCTCAGTGTCTCTTTTTTCGAAATCTTTGCAGCAGCTGCAAAGTTACGTGAGCAGGTATCGAACTCTCGATCTTTGGGTAAACAACAGCTCTAGGACTTCTCTCCTAGCCAACTGAGTTACCACCCATCTCCCAATATACAACCTCAATGTCAAAAGGATCATCAAGAAACTTCAAGTTTACACTTTCCAGTCATTGAATTGTGGTCTTACACTAAAAGCAGCTTATGATAAGAATCTAAAGAGGGGTCCAATTATCACTATGGACTTGCGCTCACATTCCCAATTAACAGTTAAATAAAAGGGATTGGATATGGTTGAAAGCCATTTGGATGGTCCAAAGGGTTCTAAGAGCCTTACGACCTAATTGTTAGTAAATGATCAACCGTGATTTAATCATGTAGGTGTCAAAAATAGTATCCTGGTTATATTTAGAATTGATTGGGTCACATGGTATCACCGTTGATAAACATATAAATTGAATCGAACGGTTTAGTCAAGGCTTTGGACGGAGATCGTCCAAATAGCTTTGGACAAAATTTAGTCTTAAATAAAAAGGCTCACCTCTATTAATTTTATGGACGGGCTGCACTTTAGCCCTTTACGACATCATGAACCGAACAGACATTTCTCCGTATTGGGCCGAGTTACTGGGCCCAAAAAAGCCCATATTTACTTGACCTCCTCAACGGTCTTGCATCCTTTTCCAGTTTGAGGGATCCGGTGCCAACGCTCCAACGGTGCCAACGGGCAGAGATTCATATTCAAATTTTGATTTATATGGCTCAATTTATATCAAAATCTTATAGCATGCAAAAAATTTTCATTTTTGGAGATTTTTCATTTTTGGAGATTTTTAATAATTTATTTCGGATTTTCTAATAGCAACTATACAATATTAATAAAATAATCAATGTTTCATATATAACTTTTGGAAAATCCGAAATAAATACTTAAAAATCTCCAAAAAATGGAAAATTTTTGCATGGCACATGATTTTGATATAAAGAATTTATTGAGCCATATAAATCAAAACTTGGATATGAAAATCTAACTGTTGGCACCGTTGGCACCGTTGGAGCATTGTCACCGGATCCCTTCTAGTTTCTACTGGAGTCAGGTTGTCCATCTTACAGCAAAGAGCACAAGTTTAGGGAAGGCAAAATTGTTCATATTTATTTATCTTCACACCTAATTAACACATCAAGTATTAATTTAAGGTCCTTTTATAGAAGATCGTTCTCAATTTTAATTTTGAATGTTATTTCTGAAATGTTACTAAATATAGATCAAGTTAAAATGGGAGGAAATTAATGGCTGTATATATATTTGTTGACTTCCTCTTGCCTCTGTTGAAAATATAGCCTCCATTAATTGGACGCATCCATTGGTTTAACGTTATCTTTTTCTGCTTCATCACAAGGTTGGTCTAACTCTTAACTTATTCTCAAAGGACAAAGTTAAATAAATATGAACTTAAAATTCAATCTCAGGTTCATACAATTTATTTTTTTATTTTTTTTGGGGAAAAGCTGACGAGACACAAAAGGATACCAGTACCACAAAGTTTTGTTCGGTCATTGTTCATCTTATTAGCGTTATTATTCAACTGATTAGGAGAAAATATAGGACAATTTATATATATAAAAAATAAAAAAATCTTATTTTTTATTTTTGAAAATAAAAGAACTTATTTTCAAAAGTAGTAAATCCGGGTTCCCAGAACCCGGCCTTACTGTTGGTAGGCCGGGTCCTGGGGACCCGGCCTGAGAAAATGAGGCCGGCTCCCCCAAACCCGGCCCACCAAAAGTAGGCCGGGTCTCCAGGACTCGGCCTACCAATTTTTTTTTTTTTTGATATTTTTTTCAGATAGATCTCGTTGTTAGCTTTCCGTAGCCGCGAAGTTTGCTCCGGTCGGAGTTTCCTATCAAAAGTTATGCCCGTTTGAATGTTGAGTGCCCGAAATATAGGATAAGATTCAGTATAAAATTCAGAACGGAATACAGAAATGTTTCCAATGAATATTATTATAAATAAATATTAAGTATCACAAATAATATTAGAAAAAAGTTATAAAGAAATAATTTAAATTTATTGCATGATAGTTATGGCCGTTTGAATCAAAATTTAAGATACGACTTAGTATATAAATTCAGTACGAAATTTAGTACATGACTGTCATTTACACAATAAATTTTTAATAAATCATAGAACTTTTTGCTATGCCAACACTTTTTAATAAAATGAGCAAAAAGTTCTAGGATTTATTAAAAATTTATTGTGTAAATGACAGTCATGTACTAAATTTCGTACTGAATTTATATACTAAGTCGTATCTTAAATTTTGGATAATCAACATTCAAACGGCCATAATTATCATGCAATAAATTTAAATAATTTCTTTATATCTTTTTTTTTTAATATTATTTGTGATACTTAATATTTATTTATAATAATATTCATTGGAAACATTTTGGAATTCAAAACCGTTTTGAATTTTATACTGAATCTTATCCTATATTTCGGGTACTCAACATTCAAACGGGCATAACTTTTGATAGGAAACTCCGATCGGAGCAAACTTTGTGGTTACGGAAAGCTAACAACGAGATCTATCTAAAAAAAATATCAAAAAAAAAAAAAATTGGTAGGCCGGGTTTGGGGGAGCCAGCCTCATTTTCTCGGGCCGGGTCCCTAGGACCCGGCCTACCAACAGTAAGGCCGGGTTCTGGGAACCCGGATTTACTATTTTTGAAAATAAGTTCTTTTATTTTCGAAAATTAAAAATAAATTTTTTTTTTATTTTTTATATATAAAAATTGTCCGAAAATATATCGCCTTTCCGTGAGCGCACCTCCAAAAAATATATCAAATCACCTTTAAATTTCAATTCATATGACTTAATGGATTCTTATATGAGAGCTAGACTATTGCGCTAACGTTAGCATTTCGATCCGAAATGCTAACGTCTCAAAAATTGTGTTATCGTATTCGAAATTGTGATTTATGGTGTTCAATAAATTCTTTATCTAAAAAAACTGAGGAATACAAAATTTTTCCATTTTTGAAGTTTTTTAAGTATTTGTTTTGAATTTTTGAAAAGAGCTCATAAATAATAATAAAATATTGATGTTTGTTCATGCTTTTTTCAAAAATACAAAATAAATACCAAGAAAACTTTAAAAATAGAAAAATTTTGTTTACCCTTATATTTTTATATGAAGAATTTATTAAGCACCATAAATCACGATTTCGAATACGATAACATAATTTTTGAGGCGTTAGCGTTAGCACAATAGTCTAAACTCCTTATATGATGTAATACAAAAGTTTTTTATTTCTGAAAATTTGTAAGTATTTGTTTGAGAATTTTTGTTTTTTAGAAAATGACTATACAATTTTATTTTAATAAAATAATCAAGTTTCTTGTATCATAAAAATATTAAGCAAACTTAAAATCTCAATTGATATAAAGAACTATGAATGATATAAAAGGTCGTAGTGTGTATTTAGACATTGAATAACAAACAATTTCTTTTTTTGAGGAAGAATAAAACAATTTCAAACCTAAAGGTCTCGGTGAATTTAGAGATACCAGAACTTGGATCTGTTTAGTTAATTCATTAAGTTACAAATCTTTTTATGAATGATGTATAAATCCTGCAGGAGGAGGAAACAAAATAAATTAAGGTTTAATTTGTTGTATCAGATGTCGACAGCAAGCTGGTCGGAGTTCCCAAACGACATGCTTGGTTACCTGATCGGTTTCTTACCCTTACCCGACTATCATCGATTCAGCGCTGTATGTCGGAGTTGGTGCATGGTGGGACGGGAAAAGTATCACCGTCCAGCCCCGCAGTTGCCGTGGCTGGTGCTGAACGAAGATTTCGCCACTAGAAAGCGTGTTTTTTTCAATCTTTTTGAGAGAAAACAGTACTGGATGGCTCTTCACTGTAGATATCGATATGTCCATTCGTATGGTAAATCAACGACATTACATATTTTAAGGGGAATTTCTATGCAGTCAGATATGTCTACTCCGATCAAATTTATGCTGTTGATGTTGGTCCGGACTCGAAACTAATTCCGCTTCAGCATCAGGCTCCGATGTTTCAGGATACTTACAAGTACTTGGTCGATTTCAAAGGAGAACTTCTGCTCTTACAGAGGAAGAGGAACATGGTGGAGCCTCCTTATACGACGTCGAATTTCGCGGTTCACAAACTTGATATCGATAAACATGTTTACTCCGAGTGCGAGCACATTGATAATCATGCAATCTTTATTGGAAATAACTCAGCTGTTGTTGTTGATCCTGATCAAGTTACTGGGTGCATTGAAAACGCTATCTACTTCACGCATACCTCCCGTGACCGCCGTCGGACTCGGCGGCATGACCTCGGATTTTATAACATGGTTACAAAAGAGTTTGCTGGATATTATCCATTTAAGAATCTTCCCTCAGGAGTAGATCCAACTTGGCTAGCTCCTAATAAATTTTGACTATTTTATTTTGTAGATTATGTATCATTGTTTCATTTTCTGGGTTTAATTTGTCAATATTTTAACTATGTTAGTACTATTTTCATATCAACTTGGATATATTTAGTGTAGAGTATACAGACTGCTTGCATCCTAGCTTTTCTTTTCTTTTTTTGTCTTTTTTATTAATTTACAAAGTAAAACGTACTTAAAGCAGGAAACATATTTTTACCATTCGTTGCATCATTTTGAAATTAATGAATTATATTGACTTTAACTTTTTGCTAAAATTGAAAGTAAATCCAATTAATTTGCATATAAGTTATATAGATTACTTGTAGAGGAAAATCTTAGTGCTATCAGTTTGCAAGCATTGGGTCAGGTACTGGCTTCTCAATATTTATCGAACTTCTATGACCCTTTGTGAAAATATTACCAATCATTTTTATGCTGCCACTCTTTAAATTAAACAAAGATTATCGTTTTAGATAGTTGAATACCGGCTGACTGGTATGATTTCTCTGTTTATATGTCATGCCGGACTTTTACAAGAAATAACACTTCACTTTCAAATTTAAGTATCAATGATGTGAACGCAATGTGTGCCAACAACCGTGTAGTTCTTGCCACAAAAAAAAAAAAAAAAAAACTGTGCATTATTAGAGTAGGCATTCTTTCCAAATGCAAACCAATTTAAGCATAATTGATCAGTGTAAAATTTCAGCTAGAGCTTTTAATCATTTGGTATTTTGAGGGTTCTTTAGTTCTAATTCTCAATCAGGTGACGCACCAGTTAACAATTGATTTGTTAATTGATATAAACTAAAAAGTTGCAGCTTATTTGGTTGAGACAGTGTGTGCGCTTTTCAGTTCAATCTTGATCATGGTTGTACCTTGCAATTATGCCACTGATCGCAGGAAAATTGACTGGACATAAGAAAGCTCAGTCCCATTCCATGAAAATCATTCTTGAAATCTGATGCAGATATTGATTGAGAGTACCCAATTAAAGATGCTTGAGATGGCTTACAAAAAAAATGCATTTGAATTAGGAACAAAGTTATACTGTGTCTATGCTTGAGATGGCTTACAACAAAAATGGTGAATGTTAATTCCTCAGAGGTTTAAACATGTTTTAGATTCTATAATTAATTGGCATGATTGAGTTAAGCGAGTAGATATTATTGTAAATTGCTCCATGTTTCTACCATAGAAGCCTTGTGAAACTGGTGCTTATTGTAAATTCAATGATACTAACAACAGAAATGTGTATTACGGTATACTATTTCAACAACATCCCCATCCCCATCCCCAAGGTCAATGCCCCAACAGCCAACGACCTCCAATGACAAGGGCACCCCTAAATGCTGATACGCTGCCTATTACTGGTAATAACGGAAAGCTAACAGAACAGAAAAAAGTAAGATATAGTACTGCAGCAGCAAAAATTGGATCTTCAAATCAGAGTTCTTGTGGCAGATCAGAAATTAGTACTACTAAAAGTAATTTCACTGTAAATTTTGTTCATCATTCACCAATTGTACAACAATGAAAAATGAGTGCAAGCTATTAAAAAATTAAAAAATCCCTAAGCTCCTCATATCTATTTGTGACCTCAATAAAAAATTGTCCAGGATCAAAACTGTTAGTTCAATTGAGAATGAATAGAGCAGGACAATCGACGACCAATCAGAGAATCCACCAAAACCTAATTCATCAGTACTCCAAAGTCTCCTGTACAAGTTCCACCAAGAGCGACTATAGCAATTCTTCTTTCAACCTGAAATCCTAGAAACCAAATCAAGCAAATACCGACTCTCGGCTGAAGGATCAATTCTCTCTGCTTTAACAACTGTGACCTTGACCTTGTGTTCATCACCGTAATGCTCCTCCTTAATCTTCAACTTAAATAAAAATTGCTGATATAAACATCTCTTAAAAATCTCTGCAAATTTATCATCATCCCCATCCTCATCCTTAATTATATGCAACTCTTTAGCGGGTAAACCCAATATCTCCTCACCTGATTCTTGAAATGCTGTTACCCATGTCATACCAGTATGATCTTGCACCTGCAGTTGCAAGAGGTATCGGTAATCACACTCCTCAAACTCCTTATCACACCTCTCGCAAGTCCAATTACCAGAACTTGACTTTCTCACCTTCTTGCTGCATTTCCTATCTCCAATATTTAATGGACATGCCGTGTAAAAGAAGTTGTCTGTTTTGATGAAACAAACTGTTGCCTTTACTGTAACCCAATCGGGTTTGTCACCCATGCCGAGACGTTCATCTTTTATTTGTGAAACATTTTTCCGTACCTCATTTCTTGTAAAAGAGCTCATGTTATTCTCGCTAGAAATTGAAGTTGTAATAGTCTCTTTCCCACCATTGTCAAACCATTGTCTCAAGTTGTGGGTTTCAGTTAAATCTGGATTGATGATGAGTTTTGTTGAGGAGATTGTACCGACTGATTTACCACTAAAATCACTCACTTTTGCAGCCTTGACAGCAATGACAGAAAAGGCACCTGAGTCAATGGCCACTTGCAGGTCATGACCTTCTCGGTTGCAAAACTCACCCCACAGGGTTAACTCCACACTACGACCTGACATGTCTTTTAGCTTAACAATCCTCCTTTGAGTCTCCATGCCATTTTTTCTTATTACAGCAACAGAGGGATTAACCGCTGTCACAACACCAATCAAATCAATAATGGAGTTGTTAGGTGTTTCTTCAATCTTGCTTATTGATACAAAATCAAACTTTTGGTTGGGTATAGAGATATCCTCTTCCGTGCACAAGTCAACAGTAGAATTCTTATCCAAAAATATCTCCCATTCATTGTTTAAATGGTTATAATCCTTTTGTACAGGTTTTAAAGTACCCTTCGATACCATGTAAACCTTCCCAACCTCTACAACATCGTAAAATCGATCTACTTGGGCATTGAAGCATGTAACCCTAATTTCACCCTCATCAGAGTCAAGTAGGTCAAACGAAAACACCTTTCCATCTCCTCTCGCATTGTTGTATCGATGGATAACACCTTTCGAAGTGACACGGGCCTTTATGGCCCAGCGGCCCTGATATGGGTTAAGTGACGATATCGGTATGATCCGAGCTGGTGCGTCATTTTTCATAATTGCACCCTGGTTTTTGTAGTTTGGTGGTGGCTTGTATGGGGGCTGGATGGTAGGTTGGAAGCTCGGTGTCTTGTTTGAGTTAGGTTTTGTCACTGGATTTGGATCCCGTGTTGAGAAAGAACTGGTGCCTGCCATTCCATTAGAAGAGGTGCTCTGGTTCAGTGGCAGGTTGTTTGAGGGTATTTCTGGGTTCTCAGCTTTGTCATCTTGAAAGGATAAGATCTGCAGTTTGAGCACCATAAGAATCCTGCAATGTTGAAGAGTTGAGCCTCAGGCAAAATACCAACAATAAAAATTTTAAGAATTTTACTCCAATACTCTCACCAAAAAAATTTTCTTTTCAATCTGATGATTATAAAAGAATATTACTCATTATGAGATTCATCTGTAACCAATAAAATTATCTGGGTGTGAGCATGAAAGCAACGTCCAAATTTTAAACATATATTCCTAAATTAGTTATATACTTTACTAAAATGCATGAGAGGAATTGCAGTTTAACTCAAATATAGTATGACAAAGTAACCATATTATTGGACATATGATAGTTCTGCAATTGGTACCATTGGAGAACAAGCAAACTGGTAGTTCTGGTAACAAGTTAATCACTTTCTATATCACATGTAACCAATATACCATATTCCTAGCCTTAATTCAGGAACCAAAAACAATTCCATTCGATCCAGTTCCAATCCAAATTTCCTTATAACAACATATAACAGACCCCAATTCATACTTCCTAAACCCATCCTTCTTCACATTCGCAACAAACAAACTGCCAACAAACCCTACAATTCAGGGTGATCAAAGAGAGCAGATCAAGACCTGCGACCCTGCACCTCGGCGCAGGTGTACTCGAGCAGCTGCACAACGGATCCGCTCCTCAGCTCGTTCCTCTTCACGAGGTCGTTGAGCTGGCTGGCGAGCAGCGCCTGCCTGGTCTGCGACGATCCGTCGGTGACCACGGCGCCGTACCTCCCCTGCGCCGCCGAGACCATCTTCACGTCGACGACCCTCACCACGGGCCTCATCTCCGTGTCGCCGCCGTCGATTGCCGCGATCGCCCCGGGCGTCAGCCGGATCGCCATCGGAATTTATTAGCGCGGAATTCGGACACCGGAGTTGAATTGGATAAAACTTAAAAAGGGACTGAATTGAAATTGAATTGAAACTGAATTGAATTGGAATCGGATTAGAAAAGAATTCTTTGAGAATTGAGAGTTTGTGTGTATATGAAACAGGAATTCGAGATTTAGGGCGGATCGTCTGCCGCGCGGTAAACAGTGCAGCGCGCGGTGCTCAGGGCAAAGCGAGGACTGCGCGGATCGCGAGAGGCATCTTGCGGCTGCTGATGTGCGCGGCAAGGTGTAGCGCGTCAGACAGACAATAGGAACTCCATGCCGTGGCGCAAAAGATAACCATAAGTGATAAGTTGGTTATAAAGTGGACTCTGAATGCGGGAGAATGAATGAATGAGGCGCGAAGGGAAGGAGAGTTGAGAGAAAAAAAAGCCCATTTCCGGTTAACGAAATGGGCCTTGATTAAGTTGAGGATATGAATGGATGTAAAATGGGCCTCGTTTAGTGTAAAGGCCCATTGCTGATAAGTGAAATGGGCCTTAGTAAAATGGGCCTCTACAAAGCCCAAATTGAAGATGTAAGATCTCGTCTCAAGAGTACAATGCTGTTGGCTGACTGAAAGACTGAAAGTGGAGGGGGCCGCTCACTGTGAGACTGTCACAGGAATGAATGTCCTGTATTGGTTTATACGGAAGTTGGGTAATTTCTTAATGACGAATTACAGGGAGAGAATAAATAGGAGTTAATGGGAGAACCTGAGAATGATTTTAATAATTGATTTGTGCAATTGTGAAGTACAACAGTACTTGGGTAAATTAACACGAAAACTAACTGGTCTCAACTCTCAACAATCCGCATATATGTCCTTGTCTGAAATGCCAAACAAATTCATTAATCAATCAAGACCAACATCTGTAGGAATGAGATGGTACCGGACAATTTTTATATATAAAAAATAAAAAAATCTTATTTTTAATTTTCGAAAATAAAAGAACTTATTTTCAAAAATAATAAATCCGCGTTCCCAGAACCCGGCCTTACTGTTGGTAGGCCGGGTCCTGGGGACCCGGCTCGAGAAAATGAGGCCGGCTCCCCCAAACCCGGCCTACCAATTTTTTTTTTTATTGATAATTTTTTCAGATAGATCTCGTTATTAGCTTTCCGTAGCCACGAAGTTTGCTCCGAGTCGGAGTTTCCTATCAAAAGTTATGCCCGTTTGAATGTTGAGTGTCCAAAATATAGGATAAGATTCAGTATAAAATTCAAAACGGAATTCAGAAATGTTTCCAATGAATATTATTATAAATAAATATTAAGTATCACAAATAATATTAGAAAAAAGATGTAAATAAATAATTTAAATTTATTGCATGATAATTATGGCCGTTTGAATGTTGAGTACCCAAAATTTAAGATACGACTTAGTATATAAATTCAATACGGAATTTATTACATGACTGTCATTTACACAATAAATTTTTAATAAATCATAGAACTTTTTGCTATGCCAACACATTTTAATAAAATGAGCAAAAAGTTTTAGGATTTATTAAAAATTTATTGTGTAAATGACAGTCATGTACTAAATTTCGTACTGAATTTTATACTAAGTCATATCTTAAATTTTGGGTACTCAACATTCAAACGGCCATAATTATCATGCAATAAATTTAAATTATTTCTTTATATCTTTTTTCTAGTATTATTTGTGATACTTAATATTTATTTATAATAATATTCATTGGAAACATTTCTGAATTCCGTTCTGAATTTTATACTGAATCTTATCCTATATTTCGGGCACTCAACATTCAAACGGGCATAACTTTTGATAGGAAACTCCGATCGGAGCAAACTTTGCGGCTACGGAAAGCTAATAACGAGATCTATCTGAAAAAAATATCAAAAAAAAAAAAAATGGTAGGCCGGGTCCTGGCCAGGACCCGACCTACTTTTGGTGGGCCGGGTTCTGGGAATCCGGATTTACTATTTTTGAAAATAAGTTCTTTTATATATATAAAAATTGTCCGGTGGTACCACTGGTACGGGTACCGGCACTGGCAATTAACCCCGTGGCATGATGAACTCGTAATTGGGGCTCATTGAATGGTCGAACGGCTAGCTTGGGTTACTTACTGTCATGTATATTGATGGCTAAACTGTGAGTCTGTGACGACTGTGCCCACACAAAGTTGTAATAACACCATGTATCGATCGTTCAGTTGGTTCCATTGATGAACGCATGTAATAAAAACTGCAAAACCTTCCAACAAACCACCGTCTCATAAATGAGTTGCCTCCGTCTCAACAAGTAATTAATTAAACCATCCCCGTTGTCAAATTGAAAATTGGGAATTTATTTTGCCCAGTGAATCAGTGATCGACTTGTTTCTTATATCGCTAGTAAAGAGCCTACGCCTTGCTTTAGGCTGAAATTATTATATCTTATAATAAAAAGCCGAAAGCTCATTCCTTGTAAGGAAACTGATATGGGACTTAAATTTTAATGGGCCGGGACATTAATTTACTTCAACGGTGGTGATCAATCTAAGTAAACAATGAACGGCTAAGATTTCTTCTTTGGGGAAGATAAAACTTTCATATAAAAAAAATCTAATCTCCTTTTTCCAGGAGTAAGATATGCAAACTTGTCTTTTTCAACTAATGGCCTTACTATTTGGATCTGAAATATCTGATCATCTGACAATGCAGGAGTATTGTTTTTCTTTTTTCTTTTGTCTTTTTTGGGTGAGCCGATTAATTAATGGAGGTGTATTACTGTTGGGAACACCTAGTGCTGCAATTGGTAGCATATTTTAAGACACTGTTTCTGGATCTGACTGACTGTGTATAGTATACTATGCTTGATAGTTGATAGTTGATACTGTACCGGAATTTAATCATTTTTGCTATGAAATGTATCTTCCGTTTTTACTTTTCCCCCTTTTATATGTTATATATATGTAATGTAATGATTGAACATCCTGTTAGTGCAATGTAATGCGATCTATTCTCTAATTATCACGTTGTATTGCTCAGAATTATATATGAAAGTTCAGTGCATTACAGCAGTTCTGTTCTTCTTCCATATTGAGCAAATAGTTTATTTGTTGATAATCCGGCCAACCCTACCGTAACATTCTGATTTTCAAAATGTAGGGACTAATTATATAATATTAGTTTTAATAAAATAATAAATATATTATTAGAAGAAGATGTATCTATCTCTCGTTGACAGTTAGCTTCATTATGTTGACAATTAGCTTCATTAAATAGAAATTAAAGAAGTTGGTGGTACAAAATTCAACCAATCATTTATATTAAATCGGAGTCATGTATAATGACTGCATTTATGAGGATTTAAGTTATCTTGATGAAAATAAACACAAAAAAAAAAAAAAACAAAGATAAACAGAAATCCTTGCAAATATACAAAATAAAAAATTGATGAAACTCTTGCAAAATTAATCATAGTTAGTTATTCAAATTCCTATTTGACTTACAAATTTAAGTGAATAATTATAAGAATGAAGACAAAATGATCAAAAAGCGTTGAAACCAGAAATGCCCAAAAACCCTTCCATTTTTTTCTTCTAATTTCTGCAGAGAGTATTCATGTGTTTTAATGTTAGAGGGCGGCCATTAATGAAACTTCTTCAAATGAAAGAACAAACTCAATGAGAATAATTCCGTAAATAATACCTAAAATGACATTTATGAGGATTTAAGCTACAGCCATTTTGGGGGTGATGGAGTGCTAAGAGTACGTGTGGCCCGTTCTATTTTTGAACCGACCCCTAGTAATAATACCATCCATTTTCTGTCTGTTATCTCTATTTATTAATCAATGGCTCGATGTTATTAATTTGATCGAATTTTATTAAATCGTGTTTGTGCGTGTACGTAATTGATTCAGATTTAAAATACGCATCACAGATGAGAAGTCTCAATTTATTATTGAAAATCAAACGCACAAATAATCGAATATTAATTATGCGAGATGTAAAATAATTGTTTCAGAAGAATTGATGAAAAGATATATGATAGCATTTTACTGGGGTACTTAAATGTTTTACTGGGTTCTTATTAATACTGTTCAGTCACAAGGGAGAAGAGCTCAATCATACTCTGAGAGAAAAAAAAAAGGAGCCCAATTTACTTCAGGAATAATCAAACCCAAAAAAAATGTGTTTATAACAGTACGTGAGCTGATAAGCGCACCTCCAAAAATATATTAAATTACCTCCAAAAAAATACCTCCAAGAAAATACCTCCGAATTTCTATTTATATGGCTCAGAATTTTCTTTATATGAAAATCTAATGGAATATAAAAATTTTCTATTTTAAAAATAATTAAGTATTTGCTTGAGATTTTCTAAAAGTGGCTATGTAATATTAATAAAAATTATCAAGCTTTATGTATCACTTTTAGAAAATCTAAAATAAATACTTAGATTCTAAAAACTGAAGATTTTTTTGTCCTGTAATATTATAGAGAATTTATTGAGCCATATAAATTAAAATTTGAAGGTGATTTAATTAGTATGTTTTTAGAAGTGCGCTCACCGTAATTTTACTTTAGATTATATATATACCATTAAGTGGAAATTAAATGCAGAACCTTTATATTATATATATACCATTAAGTGGAAATTAAATGCAGAACCTTTATATTATATATATACCATTAAGTGGAAATTAAATGCTGAACCTAAGTACTAAAAATGATTTTATCCAGATAAAGCCCATGACTCATCAATTGTGCTATATATTATATCCACAAAACGAATAATTTAAAATTAAATCCAAATTTAAATTTAAATAAATTTCTGTCTGAGCTTATGTTCTAGACACAACCATGTGACACTTGAACAGTTGAACTTGATCGTTCATAAAACAAACTAGGATACTTAAGACAAGACCATGTGACACTCGGCCACTCATAAACACAGACTAAACGGGGCCTTGTATTCTTCATTCTGTACTATGATGATAAGATCCCCCACCCCCAAGTGAAATATAATATAGACAAATTGGTCATTTTTTGCTCCGTTATTTTGCTAGGTAGGCTTAGGCACAGTACCAAGGTTAATTCATTCCCAGAATATACTCATAATTGCCATGTTATTATGTTCAGTTGCTGTGCTGCAATGCTGTTTTACTGATTTCACACTTTGTCGCCAGTAAATTTTGAAAACTTTATATAAGTGGACAAAAATAGTTATAGTCTTTAGATACTTATTTCTATTGCTTTTGTTTGTTTAATACAGACTCATTACTCATGTCAAGATAGATTCTGTTGGCTTTTCATAAAGTGATCAATGGATCACTTGTTTTGACAAATTGACAACGAAATTTTAAATAAGTTAGTAAGGAAATCTTAAAAATGGAAGGAAAAAAAAAAAGCTTATTTGTAGATGTATTTTAACCTGGAAATTGAATGTGTTTCAAATTTCAATCATATTGGATATTATTCGATAACTCATAAAAAAATTAAGCACTTTCTAATAATGAGTCTTTGATGGAATATTAAACAACATTTAAATATAATGCAATTGAAAATATAATTGATTATAAGTATAACAGGACATTTGTAAACATTTTTAGTTTCCATTTGTAAGATTTTTATAATTTTTATTTGTCAAAACTTTCATTGTCAAGATTGGCAAAATCGTTGTCAATTGACTCGGCCTTTCCCCTTCATACAAGAAACTCCGTTGGTAAAATAATTTATATATAAACATTTTTAATTTGATGTGTTTTTCATAAAATGATGACTCTTATTGAAACTTAATTTGATTACTTTTTCTAGTAATATAAATAACAAAATATATATATTTTAAAAAAAAAACATATATGCCCTGATTGTAAACTGAATTAAGATATTAAAAATGCTCAAATATTGATCATCAAAAATTCAAAATACATGCCAAATTAATGAGCATTTGGTTCTTAACAATTGAAACAAACAATTCAGCCATAAGCTTGTTGAATCAATAAGCTAGGCAAGTGCCCCAAGTCCAAACTAATTGATCCTTAACTATTTGGACTGTTTAACACTCTAGCTGTATAGCATATTGGCAATTTGGCATATATGTAGTGTAGCAATATTGTAGACTAGACCCTCTCTCTCTCTCCGTGTATTTATTGGTCATGCCTCCTCGTCCTCATATATAGTGTAGGCCATTGCAGACCATACCCGGCTAATGAAGACTCCTATATATGATCTTGAGTAAAAAAAAAAAAAATATCATTTTATTCTCAAATTATTATTTCTGTAAAACTTTAGTTGATCATTCGATTTTTTTTTTTTATTGTACTAGTTTGTTTATTAAGTTTGGAGAACAGATTTTTTTTCCTTTATTAACTTTATTAAGAAAATTAAATTAGTCATTTTCACATTTTTTTTAAGAAATAGAATATATTATTTGCAATGGGGATTAAACTTGGTACATTTTTTTTTATTTTTTTGACAATTTACAAAAGCAGAAAGCGAATTTAAAGCCAAGTTTTGATATAAAAGTAATTTAGACGAAATGCACCATTGTATAAGAGTTCACGTGACAGTTAGAAGTTTGTGTGGCAAACTATATATTCTGTGCCATAAAAAAATAAAAATAAGGGACTATTTTTTTTTTAAAAAAAGAAAGCTTAAAGACAAAATAAGTGCAAAGTGAAAAATTTATGGACCAAGCAATATAATTTTTCTCAAATAGTTCGAGGACCACATGATCAATTTTTCTTTTTAAAATAGCACAATACCTTTTATCAATCAGGAAAAAAGTTGAAATTGTACGTATAATGCTATTCATAATCTAGGTAAATATGCAATTCAAATCGTCCATTTGCATCTTCTAATATAATGTACACATTGAAAGTATGCTGGAAACAAATTTTCTGTCATTGAATAAAGGGGAGGGATCAATTGGCAAAATGATCCATGATGGATCAAAATGATAACATGCCAATATTTTCATACTGAAGTAGATATATACTTTTAATACTTTAAAAAAAAAATGTAACTTAATCTACGTTATTTAAGACTTGCAAGTTTTAATACATTTCTTAGAAGTTGGAACTAAATAATTTTTTTATTGATGGATTCAGAGTGCCTAATCAGACCACTCAACTGAAACATGGGAAAATCAAGTACCTTTTAGTACAAATTAATCATGCCACTTAATTAATTAATTTATTGCCTACATGGCCATGATGCCAAACTTTTCCACATGAAACAATCATTGTTATTTCAATTAGCACTACACAACTGGTGCAAAAGTTAAACTAGCCACGCTGATCACACACACACACACACAAAATAAAAAAAAGTGTAGAAATTAAAGGTTATTGTACATGATTTGATTTGATTTCCTGATCTCAAATTCAAATCAGTTCAAGTTGAACCAATCCTCTCCCAAATCAAGAAGAGAAGCCAATGCCTGGATGTCCATTGGCATCCAATTATCCCCCATCACTTCATGATCAAACAATATCTGCTCATCAAAAGACAGTTCTGAATTCGAATTTGAATTTGAATTTGAATTTGAGTTCGCGTCTGAGCTCCCTCCAACTAATTCGCCACCGCCATGATCCTCGAAAGCTACTACAAGCCCCGTATCGGCCTTGCCCGATTCATCTTCCTGACTGTTGATCTGGCTCAGTTGGGCGCATGGAGCGAGCGGAAACACCGCCTTGGTGCAACGGATCGCCTTGGTTCGAATCACAGGAGAATCGGTAACTGTAACTCTCTCCTCGGTTGAATTCGGGTCCGGTGCAATTAGATCTTGTCTGATCTGGTTCTGATCCTGTGCCAGTTGGCCCCCTATCTTCTTCCCTAAGGTTGTGTTCCAGTAGTTCTTTATTTCATTGTCTGTTCGCCCTGGCAATCGACCTGCAATCAAGGACCACCTATTGGCAAAAAAAAAAAAAGAGTTAAGAGCTAAGAGAAGGGGTCATAGTTACACCATGTAATGAAAAACAGGGGATGTGTCATGAACTATCACTTATACCACTTATACATGTCTTCCTCACATTTTTGCGTTTCGTTACGAGTTACGACATGATATATATTGACTTACGAGGATTGCGATCCTTAAATCTTTTTTTTTTTTTTTTAAAAAAAGAAGGATTGAAATTGAGAATTTCTTATCCGCAATTTAATTAGTAGTGTAATATGACATGAATTCTCAAAAAAAAAAAAAAAAAAAAATTGTGCTGAAGGAGCAGAGCAAGATTGAAGCAACAACTACTTTTGTTTTATAGGAAAGTACCTATTTCCCAGTAGCTTGTGAAGTCTGATGATCAGCTCTTCTTCTTCATGGGAAATATTGCCCCGTTTAATGTCGGGCCGGAGATAATTCAGCCATCGAAGCCTGCAACTCTTGCCGCATCGCTTCAATCCTGCATTACATTATGTCATTTCTTCACTACCAACAATCACATAAACGCAAATTTATCGATTATCTATATACGAACAGAGAGATCACTCACCGGCTCTCTGCGGCACGTCCCGCCATTTGCCTTCTCCATGAGTCTTGATGTAGTTAACCAAGATCTTGTCTTCGATGGCCGTCCAAGCGCCTCGGTTCAAGCCCTCTTTGGCACAACATGGCCTCCTCCCCATCTCTAGCTAGATGCCTTTTTCAGTGTCTAGGAGATGAAAAATGGAAAACCAATAATTATTGGCAATCCAAATGGCTTAATTCCTTGTGATGGCATGCACAAGGCACACTTGAAATCTAGTGGGGGGTGAGAATTTATAGCACCTAATAAAGAGGGGCCCCCTTTGCCTCAGCCTCCTTAATTTGCTGCCTCTTCTGTGAAGCATCTTGAAAGTTAGATGAGGAGAGGAGAAAGGTTGGAGGGGGGGTTGTTTGTTAATTTGGGTTCCCTTTTTAACTCCATGCATTGTATTAGAGAAACATGTTCATTGAGAATGCATCCATATGTCTATAGACACACTCAGGATGTACCAAATACATCTGATTTTGTAACTTATAGACGCTGTAGATATATATTCTATGGACGCTAGGTATTACTCACTGTTTTATTATTCTCTCCCTTTGTCAGTAGTAACTTTGTAGTTTGCTCATGTTGGTATAAAGTAAGAACCGGCTCCTTCTGTATCGATATGAGAATCAGTGCCAAATGAGAGAATTTGTTTCTATATTTTTTTAGTCTAGTTAGAATTATTGCACCGCCAATTGGTCTGCTGTTAACTGTAAACGTGTGAATCATCATTTTAATTTATTTCAAGTTATATAACAGATACATTGAAAAACTGTTCATACATCTATAAATGTGTACGAAATGTAATGAATACACTCCAAAATGTAATAGATACATCCCGATAGACAGTTTTTCTATGGACGCTAGGTATTACTCATATATATATATATTATATATGTCTTCACTGAATAGCAGTTTCCTTGTAACTTGTAAACAAAGTTTGTAAACACGGATGGGGTTGTAGTTATATCGGAACTTTATGTGTCCATGCAGTCAAAAAGAAACATCCATCCATCATTGACCTTCGTCTAACTTGAAGGTGCCAGCGTCGAACCGCTTTACCACGGTGGACTTCAGCGCTCTCTTTCCTTCTCAGCATATGGCATCATTACCCTACCGATCTCTTTTTCTCACCTGTCCTCGCACCCAATCTAATAGATTTTAATGCCAATCTCATCCATGTCCGATCGCCGCTATTTATCCCCGATATCCTGTTGGCGATTAGTTTCAATTTTTAAAATATCCCTCCTAATTCATTTTATGCCCTATTTCACCCGTCATTACCTTAGCTCTTCCTGGTTTTCTTTTTTCTGTTAACCTTTTCCATTACTTGTTACATTCAAAAGTTCATTCGTTACAGATATTCAAAGAAGTGTTACATTAAAAGGATCAGTTGTTACTATGCTTTTTTTTTTTTCTAATGTGCATAAAATACTTGTTACAGATATACAAAGAAGTGTTACATTCAAAAGTTCATTCGTTACGGATATTCAAAGAAGTGTTACGTTCAAAAGATCAGTTGTTACTTTGCTCTTTTTTTATTTTTTTTTTTGTTCTAATGTGTATGAAACACTTGTTACGGATATTCAAAGAAGTATTACATTCAAAAGATCAGTTGTTACTATGCTCTTATTATTTTTTTTATTGTTCTAATGTGCTTGAAATACTTGTTACGGATATTCAAAGAAGTGTTACATTCAAAAGTTTATTCGTTACGGATATTCAAAGAAGTGTTACATTCAAAAGTTCATTCGTTATTTACGGATATTCAAGAAGTGTTACATTCAAAAGATCACTTATTACATAATTTCACCCCAGTTGTTACAACACTCACAACTTTAGTTACTTACTCAACATGGTTATGTTACAAAATTTGTGCTTATTTCTGTTACACAAAGAGGGATACAGATGGGCGGGATGAAAGGTTCAAATAAAAGTAAGCTGGTTGGTAAATAACATTAGATTAAAAAAAAAAGTTGTCAAATCAACTGCTTTTATCATTCGATTTGACCTGAGCAATTAACACGGTATTTTAGTTATTAAAAAAATAACCCTACGGTCAGTAGATGGGCACCCGATAGCGGTAAACTTGGCTACAACGATCCGTGTCACACAAACTCATTTCCAACTAAGCGTCGCACGTGGTCTTTGTGGATCGATAGATTGTTTCGCTGCGGACGCTAGGTATTCCTCTAGTTATATTTCTTACTGTGCCAGATAGAAACTGTCATGCTCATGCATGATTGAAACTGTCGTTCTCAGTGACACACACACACAAAAAAATTGGGAAAAAAAATGATTTATTATATATACAAATGTTACAAGATGCATGATAAATCACGGATTCACGTACGTGGATGCACAATTTTGTAAATTTCAAGTTTATGTTTTTAAGTTTTAACGAGTGTCCACGGTAACAGAGCAGATTATATACGCTCCAATATATAGTCATAATTTGATGTTATATTCATTATATACTAATTAAATTCGCACCATCTGATCATTCAACACTATAAATGTAACTTGTAGAATGCCGTTGATAAGCGCCACATTGTCAATTGGCCGAATGCAGATCAGGTTTGTTATTTTTATTAACTTACTATACTAGTAAAGAGCTCACCCCTTGCTTTAGGCTAAAATTATTATATCTTATAATAAAGGGCGAAAAGCTACTTATCCCTTGTGCGTAAAGAAGTTATTATGGGCCTTAAATTTTAATAGGCCAGAACATTAATATACGTCAACGGTGGTGATTAATCTAAGAAAACAATCAACGGCTAAGATTTCTTTTTTGGGGCAAATAAAACTTTCATATCAAAAAATCTAATCTCCTATTAGGAGTAAGGATTTGATTTAAACCCAACCCCACTTGCGAGGCCGCGACCTCTGTCTTTCATAAACATATATAAGCATCTATAGAGATATCAAAAAACAAAAAAAAAAAAAAAATGATGCTAAACGTACTTAAAATAAGAGAAATTATTCTGGTCTTCTTTATTAGTCTCCCTTAACAATTTCCTCATGAACATATTCTTCCTCGAAGTCTTCTTTATGAATTAACATGTTAACTTACGCGTATTTTACTTGTTAAAGTATTTGCTCGATATATATATAAAATAACTGTGTTGAGATGCTAATTGTCAGGGGCGGAGCCATACTCTGATGCAGGGGTCCAACTTTTTTGATGAAACATAGTTTTATAAGTATGGATATATTTTTGTAAAATTTTTAAGGTACATTTGTGTAAATATTTTTCAGGGTAAGGTCAATTTTGTAAATTTTCTTAGAAATTAAGTATATTTTTGTAATTTTTCTCAAAAAAGAGATATTTTTTGCAAATTTTTAGGGGTATATTTTTGAAAATTTTTTCCGGGGGTGGGCCAATGCGCACCCCTGTACCACACTGGCTCCGCCCTTGCTAATTGTACTCAAAATAAAACTTCAATATATTGGAAACTACAGGTGGCAAAATCCGATCCGACTCGGGAAACCCGTTGAACCTGCTTGTGACCTGACCCGACATTTTTCAGAAAGTCAAACTGGTCCAGTCCTAACATGTGTTCCAACTCATCAAATCCACCTACCATCCAAAAAAATCAGTATTAAAATTGATCTGACCTGATCGATCCATGAACTGGCCTGAGCTTCTAGAAGGTCAAACTGACTCGATCCGCCCGACCCAAGCTCGAACCTGACCTGCCTGCCTGATTTGTCACCTCTTTCCAAAACTCATTTAAATCTTGATATATATGTCTGTTTCATATCATTTTTAGACTCATTTACGGACACTTTATTGCAAAAATTATTCTCAAATGATCTAAATAACGTCTCCTTCTTTTAAAGAAGATATTTTAGAAACGTTCTATATGCGCTTATAATCAATTTGTATTTGTCTCGTTTCGGCACATTATACGCACGTGCAAAACAAATTCTATTTTTTTTTCTACGTACGTCCAAAACAAATTCTCTATATTTTTTCTACGTACGTCCAAAACAATTTTTTTTTTTTTGTCAAACAAAACTTGGTGCAACATGCATGTCGATACTTGAAACTGTAAGCACGTACGTATCTGACATAATATAAGAATTTACAATTACAAACTATAATATTTGGTTTACATGTACATTTGTATATTAAAGATCATATATATTAGATACTTTTGATTGACTATATTAGGATTTTGATTTTGAAAACTCAGATATTAATAATTGATTGATATATGATTGCACGAACCAATCCGTATATATATATATATATTTATGTATATAATAACCTTACACTTTTTAAAAAAAGAATTAAAACCAATTTTCAACTCTCTTTATACCTTACAGCTAGTACAGCTAGCTAGCTAATTTATCTTTTCACCCAACTGTAAACAAACAATGCATGGTACGTAATCAAATAACTTGGCACCAATGAATGAATGAAGAAGCTTAAGCTAGCATGCCAGACCAAAACCTGGATTAATAATCCATGCAATGAAAATAGACAACCCGTATTGCTTCAGGCCACTGTAATCACTGTTTCATTCCTTGGCATTGTGTAACAGGCAGTCCGCAGTCGGCAGACAAAACATGGTCTCGGCAGACGGCAGGCATGGCATTAATTCATCTGTAATGAAATTCTGTATCATATATATATATATGTATATTCCCTCTATCTTCTTCACCCATTAATTAATCAAACGAAAAATGGAATCATGGCAGCTTCCATCCCGCCATACGCAAAGCTCCAACCCTGTTGAACAAGAAGACAGTACCTGGATTTGGATTTGCAGGCTCCTCTCTGATCAGCTAGCTCCTGTTGTATATATACTGCCACGAATTAATTTGACGGGCACAGGATATATGCAGGAGTAATAGCCGGTGACCATCCATTTTATCTATCCACCGGTCCATCGTATTTTTAATGAACAGATATCATTTTTTAATTAGTAGACATTTATATTTTTCCAATTAACATATATCATTTTCTAGTAAACAAATATATATATTACGATCTCTAGTAAATATTTAAACAACTATAACAAGTACATAGGTGCTAAGACCTCCCCATGATTTTGCAACTTAAAGGAATATATGTCATTTTTCTATGTAATTTGGTCAGTAATTACCGTTTGGCCCCCTATAATTGATGGATATATAGTTTTGTACTACTAAGCATCCCCATGTCACAACTTTGGCTCCGCTCCTGTCTATATATGTGGGTGTGTCAGAACTGTTAGAAGGAGTAGATGGGTGGCTTACTATATACGGTGGACTTTACATGTTTCTCATGTACCCTCCTGATCTCCTCTTGTTTATAACTTCTGTGCATGCTGCTGATCGCTGAATGCTTACGAACGACGAACGTCGTACAATAATTTGTGGGCGCGCAGAGACAAATCGGTTCACTGCTGCCAGTTATCGATCGATTGACACCAGATCGACGGTGTTCAAATGTTCAATTATTGACACTCACGTACGTACGTTCTGATTCCCAGTAGGAATTCATATATACCAGTGAAAATCTCACTCTTGCTCTGGGCTGAAATTGTTATTTCTTATAATGTACCTTAAATTGAGATAATTTATATGGACCTTTAATTTTAATGGGCTGAGAACGTCAACGGACATTAACGTATATCAACGATTCTGATCTATCCAAGAAAATGATCAACGACTCAGGTTTCTTATCTGGGGGAAGATAGCCCTTTCATATCATTTTTTCCAATATGCTTTTATATATAGTAAGGATGAATATGATTTTGAGTAGTATGTAGTGTCCACCATTTTTACTTATCCATCGGTCTTTACTGTATTTTTTCAATGAACAAATATCATTTTCCAGAGAACATTTATATATTTCCGATTAATATATATCATTTTCCAGTGATAGAACAAATATACTACGATTTTCAGTGAACATCTATATATGCAACTATTATTAGCACATAAGTGTATGTAGTGTGTCAAAACTGTAAGATGAGTGGATCGATTGGTGACCTGCTTTATAGAGGTGGACTCTACATGTTTCTCTATGATTTTTGATGTCCAAGTTAAATCACAAGAAACATATATACGGCTGGGGAGCAAGTGAATCCTATGTTGGGGCACTCGATAGGTATCTTCTGAGTTTGAGTTAACTCACACAAAATCTGGACCGTCTATTTCGGATCTCGATTGGTCAAAGAGGTCATAACATTTAGTATATATAAAAATTACGGGGCTGTATTAAAAATGGTCACTACCTTGCTAAAATTCATTTCATGGACGTCCATAGACTCTATGTGTTACAGATTTGACGTAAAAATTACAAATTTGTAAATTATGGACGTATGGACAGATTATCGGATGTCTGAATGGAATGCTTGATGTTTGATGTTTCCCATTATAAATATAGGGACATGCATGGGTAAATTCAAATTTGTGTTAACAGGGAGGATCTCAATTCATGACACTCAGGAACCTTTTCTGATTCCTCCACTAGTTCATTTTGGAGTAATTTGCTGATCAATAATTCTGCATCTAAAAATTAAAGAAAGAAGGCAATTTAAATGGAACTTTCAATCAAGTGAACTTTCACAACTTTTGTCTATCAAGTGAAACTTTCACAACTTTTTTTTTAATGGAACTTTCAATCAAGTGAACTTTCACAACTTTTGTCTATCACAATTTAGTTTGAAGAAAGAAGGCAATTTAAGAAGGGATCCGTTGACAATGGTTACCTTGACGATTTTGAGTCTTGACAATAAAGTTTTCCAAAAATTAAAAAAATGTTTGAAAGTTTCAAATATTGAAAAAAAATGCATATATTTTAAATCTATAGAATAATTATGATTAAAATTATATTTAACTTAAGTATTTAATTATAGTTCGTCAAAGATACACTAATTTGCAATGGTTGAAAATATACATTATTTCGATAAGCTATCAAACGATATCCAAATTTATTGAAACTTGAAATACTATCAATCTGCAAATCAAATAATACATCTATACATTTTTTTTTTCTATTTTTAAGAACTTTTAAACAATTTTTTGAAAATCTTCATTACCAAGATTGCAATTTGTGATATTTTAAAACTAATCGGAACGTTTTCTTTTCAAAAAATAAATACACCAAATGACTTACATTTGTTAGAAACAAATACTAGTTTCAACTCATTCAAAATAGAGCTTTTTATAAAATTTCATATTGTCAAATCATTCAATTTGATGACAGTAATTAGCTCAAATCTTAAACACCATTTTTTTTTTTTTTGAATTTACATCTAAAAATGCCAAATAAAATCAAACAAAACCAATAATTTATATTATTATATATATATGCTGTATATTGTCAGACTTTAGATGACACTACAGTAAAGCAGATCAAAAGATCCTCATTATTAATGGCTGCTTTTTTTTTTTTTTTTGAGTGAATTATTAATGGCTGCTAAGTGCATGCTAACTTTACAAGATTCCATAAGAGCAGTACATACATACAGTGACGTCCATTGCTTAACTTTGATTCACATTACCATTATATATCCAGGGAACATTATTGTCATTAATTTGTCAAATTCCCAGTTCCCAGTTCCCAGTTCCCACTCTATTTCAGTATACTAAAGAGCCCACGTATTATTTTGGGTTGAAATTGTTATTTTTTATAATAAATTTTTAAGATAATATGTAATGAGTCCTTATATTGAGAAAATTGATATGAGCCTTAAATTTTAATGGGCTGAGACGTTAACATTAACGGGCATTAACGTAAATCAACAGTTCTGATCTATTCAAAAAAATGATCAACGGCTTAGGTTTTTTATCTGGAGAAGATAGCTCTTTCATGTTATTTTTTTCCAATATGCTTTTCTATATAGTAAGGATATATTTTTTTTTAACCGACTCGTGTATATATAGTTATATACCCTTGAAAAATAAATCTTTATTATATACGCTAGTAATATTAAAGTGCGTACAAAATGGAGAGATAAAATCTTGACGTGGCAGGGGAACATCTTGCGTTCATTGAAAATGTATCTGTACGTCCATAGACACACTCAGAATGTAATAATTACATCCGATTTTATAACAGATAGCTGATATGATTTTGTAGCATTTAAACATTATGAACAGATATTGTATATATATATTAGACGATGCTAGCTAGGTATTACTCTTATATATATAATAATGCAACTATACGTACGTATACATATATAGTTATATACATACGGCACTCAAGTAGATTTGCCCAATCCAATAATAATCCCCCATTCCCATCTATCTATTTTACTGTTGATGAGTACTGATCATGATTCATGACTGACTCAGTGAGAGTGAGTCTGAGATGTATACGGAATTAGCACTGTTGATGATAAGTGGTCCTTTCAAACGGCACGCTTCAGGGCTCCATATATAGGTAATTAATTAATTAGCACATTTGACATTAACTAATTTCTCGCCCATTATTGGCTTGCTTGCTTGTTTACTTACTTACTGCACGTGAAAGCCTCATATATGATCAAGGAATATATGCAATTCATTCGTAATCATGGAAACATATACTTTTCTATCTCCATCTTTTTTTCTTTTTTTCTTTTTGATTATGCAATTAATCTATCATGCATGGAAATATATGCTTTTCTATCTCCATTTTTTGTTTTTGATTATGCAATTAATCATGGAAATATATGCTTTCTATCTCCATTTTTTTTTTTTTTTTTTTTTTTTTTTTTTGCTTTCTCGACGTACGCGTGTCCCTGTTCCTTCTTCTCTATTTTTACTTTTCTGATCATCCTTTTTTATCAGTTCTTCCCTCCGGTAATGGGAATGGATTGCCGTGCGGTGCAGTGACTTGGAGATAAGATACCGACGGATGAGGTTAATTAAAAATAGGCCAAATGGCCAGTAGAAACTACTAAAATTAATCCAAGGTTTTTTGCAAGGGAATTAATTAATTAAATATTTTGTAAGAAAAGGAAGGCTTCTTGCAAAATTAACATTCCAAAAACACTTTTTATAGACGGACATAAATAACATGCATTATCAAAGCATTTTTTTTTTAGAGTTAAGCTAATTGAACCCCAAGTTTTGTACCCCGAATTTGTACCCCAACCGAATTTCTATATTAGAAAAGTCTGGAACATGTTGACATACCAAAAACGGGAAATCAAATATTCGCATGATTAGGAAAGTTAAATGCAAACAAAAACTGAAAGACAGAAAATGCAAACCGTTGATTATGTGAATACTGGCCTGTGCATATTTCCCTCGAAACACTTCCATGTGGTGTTTACATTTTTTTTTCTTTTGTGTCAGTTAATAACTTCATATGTGTAATCTTTATGCATGTCTTAATATTTTCGGTGCATGTTTTTTTTATTTATTTTTGTGATTTAAATGTTTATATTTTGCACTAAGATAATTATAATTCTGATGGTTTATGTGTTTATATTTATATCTCGAATGTTTATATTTCGATTTCATCTCTCTTTTGATTTATATGATTTTTGGTGTTTATATTTTTGAGCTAGGTGTTAATATTTTTGAGCTCAGTGTTGAAATTTTCTTAACAGTGTGATTATATTTTTCTAAACAATCATATGATCGAGGTGTTTATATTTTTGAGCTAGGTGTTAATATTTTCTTAACAGTGTGATTATATTTTTCTAAACAATGATATGATCGAGGTGTTTATATTTTTGAGCTAGGTGTTAATATTTTCTTAACAGTGTGATTATATTTTTCTAAACAATGATATGATCGAGGTGTTTATATTTTTGAGCTAGGTGTTAATATTTTAGAGCTCGGTGTTAATATTTTCTTAACAGTGTGATTATATTTTTCTAAACAATTATATGATTGAGGTGTTTATATTTTTCAGCTAGGTGTTAATATTTTTGAGCTCGGTGTTGATATTTTCTTAACAGTGTGATTATATTTTTCTAAACACTTATATGATCGACATGTTTATATTTTTTGAGCTAGGTGTTAATATTTTAGAGCTCGGTGTTAATATTTTCTTAACAGTGTGATTATATTTTTCTTAACAATGATACGATCGAGGTGTTTATATTTTTGAGCTAGGTGTTAATACCTTAGCTTTTATAATTTCTAAACAATTACATGATCAATGTGTTAATACATTTAAACTTGGTGCTTATTTATATATCAAGCATTTATATTTTGATTTCACGTGTTATATATATTTATATATTAAGTTTTTATATTTTAATTTCATGTGCTTATATTTATAAATCAAGTATTTATATTTCAATTTCATGTGTTTATATATATTTATGAAGTTTTTATATTTTGATTTCATGTGTTAATTATATATATTTATGTATCAAACATTTATATTTCAATTTCATGTGTTTTATATTTATTTTTCAAATGTTTCTATTTTGATTTCATGTGTTTTATATTTTCCACTTCATGATTATAATTTGACTAATTTATGTATTTATCAATTTCATGATTTTTTTTTATTTCCTTGAATTGGCGTAGGTGAAATTCTGAGGTTTTGGAGTGGTAACTTTGGAAGATCAATGTTTTGTATTGATGACAAACTAAGGCCGAAGCCTGCAGCACAAATATCACGAGTCACGAGATATCACTTCTCAAGACTAAGTAATCAAGCGACTCAAGCCCGGGGTACAACATCGGGGTACCGGGGTTGGGGTACTCTGATATTTTCTCTTTTTTTTAATACCTTAACATGTTAATTTAATCTTCCTTCCATGCATGATTTATTTTATACATTTGCTATATTTTCTATACTTTATTAATTAGCAGAATCAGACGCATCTATTAATTACTCTACCTGACATGCATATATGTGTTTATGTCGGTGTCACAAAATATGACATATAACATATTGGCATCCGTTAAAAAAAAAAATTTAAAAGGAAAATGAAAAGAAAAGAAAAATAAAAAGAGAGAGCGAAAAAAAAAAAAAACCTGAGCTATATATATATATATATTGGCTCATACGTACGGTCATATATATATATGAGCTAGACTATTATACTAACGTTAGCATTTCGGACTGAAATGCTAATGCCTCAAAATTGTTGTTATCGTGTCCGAAATCACGATTTATGGTGCTCAATAAATTTTTTTATATGAAATTATTGGGGAATACAAAAATTTTCCATTTTTTAAGTTTTCTAAGTATTTGTTTTCCATTTTTGAAAATAGCATGTACAAACATCAATATTTTATTAATATTTATGAGCTATTTTCTAAAATTCAAAACAAATACTTAGAAAACTATAAAAATGAAAAAAATTTGTATTCCCCAATATTTCCATATAAAGAATTTATTGAGCCCATAAATCATGATTTCGCACACGATAACATAAATTTTGAGGCGTTAGCATTTCGGTTCGAAATGCTAATGTTAGTATAATAGTCAAACTCTCTCTCTATATATATATACCTGACACGATGCCGGAACGTATATTTTCTCCTTGAGAGTAAAAGTGACCCCTCCTTAAATATACGTGCAATAATGTGCATGGCACTTGTAAGATATCTGGCTTATAAGCTGCAAGCACCTTTACAAGTTGGACGAGATAACGACAAAGAGAGATTACTGTACAAATAATACAATGACTGTATATATATAGTCTGTACCTGGACCATTTGCAATATATATGAGTATATATATATATATATGATCGATATGCCTCGGCTGATCCCTTTCAGCGCACATCTCGCTAGCTAGCTGCAGGCAAAATAGCTAGTCATCATAAAAAGGGTCCCCTTTGTGACTAAAAAGTCTTAATTGTACCTCTAATCGGCCCCAAAGCAAAGCAAAGCAAAGCAAGCAAAGGGGCACTCGATTTAATTGTAACGTTACACGGGTGCCCCATACATCATGTTAAGGGCCACTGTACAATCAATTGTACAGAAGTTTTATCTTATCTTATATATATATATAATTAGAAGAAATTATAAATTTGTATTTCTCAAAAAAAAAAGAAATTATGGATTTGTTAATTTAAAAAATATATATAAAAAAATTGTCAATTGTACAGAAGTCTTATCTTTTATAAACATTTAAATTTAAGTAGTTTCACTCTCATCTTTATCTAAAAAAAATTAATATATTATAAGCAGTCAAATTAAATTCAGTCGCCATAACTTAATTTGTTTAACAACAACGTACATATATATAGATCTAGACTATTATACTAATGTTAGAATTTTGAACCAAAATACTAATGCCTCAAAATTTATGTTATCGTGTCTGAAATCATGATTTATTGTATTTAATAAATTTCTTTATATGAAATATTGGGGAATAATTTTTTTTTTATTTTTAGATTTTTCTAAGTATTTATTTTGAATTTTAGAAAATAGCTCATTAATATTAATAAAATATTGATGTTTGTACATGCTATTTTCAAAAGATGCAAAACATATACTTTGAAAACTCTAAAAGTGAAAAATTTTTGTATTCCTCAATATTTTCATATAAAGAATTTGTTTAGCACCGTAAATCGTGATTTCAGACACTATAACGTAAATTTTGAGGCGTTAGCATTTCGGTCCGAAATGCTAACGTTAGTATAATAGTCTAGCTCCATATATATATATATATATATAAATTTGCTGGAATAACGACGCGTAATATATTTGGTATAGGAACCATATTTCATATATATTAAATATATATATGATCTACTTATATTAATTGTTGGAGGTAATTTGAGAAGCTCTCCTTGTTTGATTTAAAAAAAAATTATATACGAATTTGAACTTTGTATTATATCTATTCCTAACTATTGGCTTCGATCGGGATATATATATAATACTTCAATTTTTGAAGTTTTTGGCGCCATGCTAGCCGATCGATCAACTAGCTAGCCATACAATTTTTTTAAAAAAAACTAAACATTTTAGAATTTAACTATAACTATAAACTCACGATTGATACTGGCATATTAATGCGTTCACACTTGCTAAATTAATATATATAATCATTAAAAAATTTTCATCATCACAAACCCACTTTATATATAGCATACCTATATATATATTAATTGTTATTCTTTGTGGTTTGATAAATATATGATGCTCACTATATATATATATAGGGAGTTGATAATTACACCCCTTAAAAATCCCCCTAACCACACCTCAATACATTTTTAGTTAAAAATTATTTTTCAAATACAACAAATCACTTTTACCGATTGCAATTCACATCCTTAATCGAACAAAACACTTATATATATACAATAGAAAGATCAAGAATAAAAAAAAGAATTCACTCAAAATTTATGAGAATATGAGAAAGAAAGAGAAAAAATTACCAATTTAGTTTGGGGATGGATAAGGGGGAAAGTTAAGGGGGGCAAAGATAATTTCTCATATATATATATATATATATAGTCCTGCTACAATAATATGCATATCATGGTTTTACCGTGCTATGCGGTCCATATCTCCGTTTTCGGTGTCCAAATTGTCGATCCAAACCGTTAAACTTAATCTTTATATCAAAATATACTAGCAAACCAAATTTTATAATTTTTAAAATTTTTTTGCTATTTTTAATGATGGGGAGAAAATGGCTAGATCCGAGGATTCTGGTTCATACAAAACAATGATTCTCTCCCCATCACTAAAAATAGCAAAAAAATTAAAAAAATTGTAAAATTTGGTTTCCTAACATATTTTGATATAGAGATCACATTGAGCGGTACGGATCGACTATTTGTAAAATTTCCATTTCGTTTTTCTGGAGATTCGGACATGTCGCTATATATATATTATGCTGCTACGTACTGATCTACGTACATTGTATCATGTCCTTAATAATAATAAAAGCATATTGGAAAAAATAGCATGAAAGGGCTATCCTCCCTAAATAAGAAATCCGAGCCGTCGATTATTTTTTTGGATAGATCAGAACCGTTGATGTACTTTAATGCTTGTTGATGTTCTCAACCCATTAAAATTAAAAGCCCATATAAATTATCTCAATTTAAGACCCATTACATATTATTTAAAAGTTTATTTTATATATATATATATATATATATATATATATATATATAGCTGGTGCGCCACTTCGATCAGGCGTGGCATTACATAATTTAAAACTTAAAAGTGATTGTTATCAGATGATGTAAATTCTACACATTATATTGTGCCCCTCAAGTAGACTTGGTAAATAAATTGCAATCGACCGTGAGGAAGTAATTTAAGTATTTGTTTTTGGATTTAAGAAAATGGGTTCGGATATTGCCTAAAGTCATTTGGACGGTCCAAAAGATTTGGAGAGCCGTACAATTTAATTGTTGATAATTAATCGACCGTGATTTGATCATGTAAGTGCTAAAAATAGTATACTGGTTATATTTAGAATGATGAGGTCACATACTATCACCGTTGATAAACATATAAGTTGAATCGAACGGTTTAGTCATGCCTTTAGACAGAGACCATCCAAAATATATGACTTTGGACAAAATTCTAGTCCTTAGAAAATAATTTGTAAATATTAATAAAACATTGATGTTTGTATATGCTACTTTCAAAAATACAAAACAAGTACTTTAAAAAACTCCCAAAAAAAAAAAAAAAATAGGACTCCCTATATTTTATATGAAGAGCGTATTTGAGCACCATAAATCATGATTTCAGACACGATAACATAAATTTTGATGTGTCAGCGTTTCGGACCGAAATACTAACGTTAGCCCAATAGTCAAACTCGATGTAATAATGTATAAATGTATGCTTGTTATGACTTATGAGTCTGCTTTGTATGAACTTTGAATCATCTCGATTTTGTAGGAACAATATTCAGGAATTCTTTCAATATATTGTTGTAGAAAACTTTGTTTTGATCAAAGTTTAGTCGTCCAATTCTTTGAACACTTAAAAGATGTAAGATTCAAGTTAATTAGAGCAGTGGACGGTCATTCATCAGAATGTGAAAACTAGAACGACACGTCCAAAATCATTGAGTAGAATATGAAATCCAGACACCCTATATAAAATTAATCTTAGATGTGTTCACCAATACATCAATAAACAGTATGAACACCTTGACTTGTTGATATGAACATCAAATGATCACAGACGATGATTATTCACCATAACGTCATGATGCAACAGATTCAATAATGGAACCGACTGTTGATGTCAAAATAACTGATTAGATGCTTACTAATTAGGAGACCGGAGAAGGGGAATAATTAAAGTATAAAACTCTTTATCCAACAAGAATTTTCAATTCTGTGAATGAAATCTAAGAAACAAATTAATCTAGTACATATAAAAATACTTGCATGTGAGATGCACTCATGACTCATGGATCCTCATCCTGTGACCTAGATTACACAAATATTAGAGGAATTTTTGGGGTATATATGACTAGGGACATTAATAAATTTTTTACCGGATATGATGGGCTGATCCAATACATTCTTATATTATACAAAAAATATCAATAACAGTTTATGATTTATGCCGTAAATTAAAACACGTTAAAAGATTTTAAATTGTTTTAAAGATATTAAATTTTAATCAACATATTTAGATTGGTATGTGAGTATATATGTGACCCATTAATTAATTTCAATCGGATTATTAATTTAAAAAAATGCTGATATATATGTGACATCATATATAAATTTCCTAGAAAAACAAAAAATTATTAGGCTAGCTAGCAAGCTGCAAGCTTGATGTATGCCATGCTCAAAGTCAAAATAATTTTTTTTTTTTGAGTGAAAAAAGACAAAAAAAAAAATAGCTATGCATGTATTTTTCTATCTACGGACAAAAAATAATGTGGGAATATTCTAATATAGGAGACCCAATTGGGTTTGATTCAATAAAGGTAATGACCTAGGTCAGAATATTCTAGTACCAATTCCAAATCATGAAATATAATATTTTTTAATTTTTTTTTTTTTTTTTGAGAAAATGACGAGGATGGCCATGCATGGCCGTCAACATTTTATAATAAACCAACTAAATTAATGTAATATATTGACAATATATATATATATGAATTGACTTTATCTGTCAATTCTGTGTGCTTGTCAATTGTCATGGGATGGAATTGGCTTTTGGTACCTCTTTCTTTCCATCGTTAAATGGTGAATGGTGAATGGTGAATGGTGAATGGTGAATGGTGATTGGTGATAGCAGCCCCTCAAATGTGGGCAGCATTCAGCAACAAGGATGTATGTGTCAAGAAGGGTAGATGGATGGAAATTATTGGTTCAAGTACGTTACATTGTTGTTACCCCCAAAAAACACACACACACACACACACACATGGAATTTTGCTGATTTTCCTACCCACTAACACCAACTAATTAATTATCTGCACTTTTTTTTAATGTGACGTACGTGTCAACACAAATCTAATTAGTTCTGTGCAATTTAAATTATATCCTCTATATTGTTCAACTGGCATTTTCTTAATTGATTTAATTTATATCCTCTATATGCAAATTAAACTATACTAAAATGAGTTTTATAATAGAATCATTGAGATGCATGATAACTAATTAAATTACTCAACCAATAAATGTGCATAGTAAAGTCATGTAACGATGTTTGGATGGTCGTGATGTATTCAAAAAATATCTACGGTTACTATCAATCAAAATTCGGTACTTTCTCAAATTAAAATAAAATTTACTCTGACTTTTTTACGAGGTCTATCCATTTTTATTTTTATTTTTAAGAAAATAAAGCGAATTAACCGTGCGTGGGACTGAAAAAATACATCGGTAATCAATTAGCTAGCTAGTTACATTAATTATGCCCTCAAATTTATCCGGCAAATGTAGCTAGGGTATTGTATGTATGATTTGAGTTCATGATCAGCTATAACTTTTCGGTACATAATAAGGCTGACCTATATTTCGTTGAGGCAATATATATTAATTATCCTTACTATATATAAAAGCATATGGGAAAAAATTACATGAAAGGCTATATTTCTCAAATAAGAAACCTGATCAGCCGTTGATCATTTTCTTGGATAGATTAGAACCGTTGATTTACATTAATACCCGTTGACGTTAATGTCTCAGCCCATTAAAATTTAAGACCCATATCAATTTCCTCAATTTAAGTCCCATTACATATTATCTTAAAAATTTATTATAAGAAATAACAATTTCAGCCCAAAGCAACGCGTGGGCTCTTTACTAGTATATATAAAACAGTATATATCTTAATTAACCTCGAGCTAGCTAGGTTATATATGGCTTGTTCTTAATTGGCAATATATGTTATATAATGAGTCAGGGAAGGAAATAGGAACAATTGATCAGATACCAACAAAAGAGACGTGTGCACTACATATTCTGAACCTATTAATTAATTAAATAGTGATTTCAGTTCATGATGAAAAAGGTACTTTTGAATTTTTAAAAGGTACTTTAAATTTTTAATTTATCAACTATACTCGAGTCTGCTACATATTTTATATGATGTTTAGGATACTTAGGGCATGCATGCAGGAGATTCCATGCATGTGATCAGATCAGTATATATCCCTTAGTGGTTATAAGCTTATAACTTATTAGATATTATATGTCCCTCCCAATCCCATGACCCTAATCTTAGATATGCCATGGCGCTCATCATATATGCATATGCCATGATTTTATATATATAGGTATGATCATTAGCCTCCACTTATATATATATGTGTGCGACTTAGCTTGGTAATTAGCCTTTACTAACTGAAGTATGTATGAGGCACCGCACAATATATATTGCATGTTTTGAAATGCATGTGAATAATTGTGAATGATCGATGCGAAGCTAAACACCGATCGATCACCGATCAGTTACATATAAAAGCTATTTAGACAAATTACAGTGAGAAATTAACAGGACTTGCAAATTAAGCAAAACATGGGAAGGAAAGTGATGAGGTTGTCTACAGAAGGCCTCAACAAGGGAGCTTGGACGAAGGAAGAGGACAGAATCCTCAAAGCCTATATGGAAGCCCATGGTGAGGGCAAATGGAGCACTGTACCTAAGAATGCAGGTACTGGTATTATATATATATACATTCACATTTCATATATAACCTTAATTAATTTACTGTTATATATATGTATATATACTTGGCTTTGAAACAGTACGTTGAATCTGCTCATGAGTTGTGTGAATTTAATTAGGATTGAAAAGATGTGGAAGGAGCTGTAGGCTGAGATGGCTGAACTATCTGAAACCGGGAATAAAGCGCGGCAATATTACGCTGCAAGAAGAAGATCTCATCATCAGGCTCCACAACCTCTTAGGGAACAGGTACTGTTGATTGTATCAGGTTTTCAATTTCAAGTTTATATATATGTGTAGAAGAAAACAAATCTGTGCAAATTGAAGAAATGCAAATTAAACTGATTGATTGATTGGTTACTGTAATGCCACTTGTTTTAAGGTGGTCGCTTATCGCGGGGAGATTACCGGGCCGAACAGACAACGAAATAAAGAACTACTGGAACACGGTTCTGCATAAAAAGGTACAGCAGGCCCGGAACGACAGTAGTGATCAGCGAGCTGCGAGTACCAGCACGGAGGTACCGGAGTTGATCCGAACAATACCGATCCGGTTGACGAAGATTCCTAATGCATCATGCAACATAACAGAATCAAACATTACCGACTTAACGGGAAGGAATTCCTCTTTAAGCGGCGAATTTAGCCCCGAGGTCGAATCCAGCAACCGAGTGATCTCTGGTAGTACCGATACGCAAACAGAGAGTCTCTGGCAGTTCATGCTATCGCTGGACTTCAACGAGCTGACGGCTATCGGCGAGAGCCACCTGCAACCGGACTGCACGAATGTTGTTCATCAGCTTCAATATGCAAGTGATTTCACAGTGCCTTCTTATGCAGGGCTTGAGGCATAATTAATATGTGGCTTTAGTTAATTAATTAGATGATTTGTTAGTAAATTTAGGTGCTTCAAATTTATAATTGTTGTTGTTTCAATTGCTGATCTTGGATTCTTAATAATGTAATTAACTGATTCTAAAAATAACTAGTTCAATGTTTATTGTTCTATGTTTACTTAATTTTGTAATTCCCTGTAAATTTTGAAATAAATTGTTAGCAAATGAATCCATGAACCAGTCTGCAAATTCTTTGTAACTATGAAAGAACGAATGAAGGATATTCTGCCCGAGTTTCCAATTTTCCATTAAATCGTCATTCTTTTGCTAACTCGAGCCCATCATGAAAAAAATATAATAAAAAAATAATGAATAAAAAGGAAAGAGTGAAATCTTATTAAGAGATAACCATCATATATGCATAAATTAAATACTTATTGAGAATCAACATATGTAGGACACGATCAATAATGGATATACTTGAAAAGTTATAAAAGTTATATATGCTAGTTAATTTCATCGTGTATCGTACTACGAGCTAGTTAACATTAATTTCCAATGATTAATACAGTTTCTCAATTATGTAATATCATCTATCACTACTCTATTAAAATTATATATGTTTTGATAGTGTGAAAATATATATTATATATGTAGCAATCATGTCATATCAAAATAATGATGAATCACTTCATGATGGTTATTTTGAAAATCTTAGCCCTTGTTTTAATTAGAAGAGGGGCATAAGTAGAAAGTATGTAATATGGAATGGTTCGAGTTTAATTGCCCTTAATTTTTTTTTCCAAATTAATTAAAAATAGCAGTATATATTTTTTTTCTTTAAAATTGAATTGAGTACAAGTTACTACATGTGTCTACAGTCTACACTCAAATATATATGTAGCATGAAAAATATTAGATATGAATTAAATTATACGACTCAATATCTATTTAAGAATATATAAATGGCTATACAATTAGTTCATGTAAGATGATCTGATGATAGTTATTGTATAATTATATATATATGAATCTGTTGCTTTTCTCATAAGAAAGCAGAACCTGCTTTTCTGATTGGATGGTCGGGATCGGTTGTCACACCGATCTCAAAGTATATAATTTGGTGTTTGTCATACCGATCTCAAAGTACTTCAGTGTTTCTCAACTATCGGATCAAGAAAAGCATACCTATATTAGCTACACACACAATGAATAAAGATACTCGATCGGCTTTGTTTTTTTCGACTTAGCCAAAGTTATCAAGAAAATTTTATTATGATCTCATCATATATTTTTAATACATGCTCAATAATAATTAATTTGGTTCATATCTAGTGTCTACAAAATTAGTGTTTAAATGTACAATGTCTACGTTGTTAAAAAATTTAAGTTAGTGTTACACAATTTGAGATAAAAGTTACAAATTTTGTGTATACGTAGACGTGTGGATAATTAATTAAAATGAGGACGCTCGGAAAATTTCTAATAATTTCACATTAAATCCGAACTAAACAGTACAAAATTAAATCTGACGTAAATATTGAAACCATTACATCTGAGTCCGGCAAATTTAATCGGAAACATGCAATTTTATATCGGACCTGATAACTATACCCCTTAAAAATCCTTCTTAACTGCACCCCAATATAATTTTACATCTCTCATATGATAACAGAAAAAGTGGTTATACTAACACACAAAAGTATTTATACTAACTACTAATATAGTTTATACAAATAACTAAATGTGTATCAAAGAGTCGGAGTAAAGGAGGTGTGACCGGAGATGGTGGTGGAGGCGCGGCCGGCGAGAGCGCGGAGGTGGTATGGTGGTGGGAAAGAAATCAATGGAGGAAAAAGATTGAAAGAATAAGAATGGGGTGCAAATAACGGATGTAGTTAAGGAGATAAGAATAATTTTTCATTTTATATATACAACATGCAAATCGTGACAAATAAACAAAGAGGCTATATATAATAGCCCAGGAACTGATGCGTCGGAATGCACCAGCTATAATTTGACTCAACTCCTTTCATAGCTCAGGTTGTCTGGCTAGCTAATTTGTAATAGAGTAACACCTAGCGTCCATAGAATAACTGTCTATAGCGTTCATAGGTTACATCATGAGACGTATCTTTTATATTTCGAGATATATTTATTACATTGTATATTTATGAACGTATGGACGGCTTTTCAATGGACGCAGATGTTTCTCTTTGTAATATATGATAGTTGAGGTGCCCCCGTATATATAGCAGAATGAATGAATGCAATTTTATTCAAAAAAAAATGCAGAAATTGTAATCTTTTTTTTTTTCTCTTTGTTAGGGAAAAATAAAAAGTTTCAAGACATTAATTCATGCATGACCCAGCTAGCTGGGAGACAGAGACAATCACACTGCGATTGATGCAGATATATACATATATATATATATATATATATATATATATATATATGATTCCGTGTCTTGTGCTATATTATAAGTAAATCTAGTGAGAGCACCGAGAACTCCCGCGCTCCTAACTCAAAAATCATATTAAACCATTATGAAATTTTGATTTATCATTTTCATTAAATTCTTTATATCAAAATCTCTTAGGATACAAAAATTTTCCATTCCATTTTTTGAATTTCTTAAGTATATCTTTATAAAATTTTTTAGAATGACCTCAAAATAATAATAAACTAATGTATAAAACTGTGTCATCTTTAAAAAATACAAAACAAATACTTAAAAATCTTAAAAAATGGAAAATTTTTGTATCTTATGATATTTTGATATAAAAAATTTAATGAGACCCAAAAATCGAAATTTCGATATGGTTTAGTATGATTTTTGAGTTAGGAACACCATAGTTTTAATCTATATATATATATGCAATTAAGAAAACAAATATATATATAATGATTTTTGTGATTTGTGAAGGAGAATTAATACATCTAATCAGACTCAGAGTCTGAGAGCAACCTGCAGACAATGAAATAAGAAAACAAATACATATATAATTATACACTGCCACACTGTCTGCCTGCCATGAACAAAATCAAAGGTAAGGAAAAGACCAGGAAACATCGACAGTAGTACTGAGAAATCTGATTGCCTAGTACTGATGAAAGCTCTGTATCTGATTTTACCGGTGGGAGCTGGTACGTACAAACTTTTTTTTTTAATTTTTTTTTGCTTTCTTTTTGAATGTTGAGGTATGTACCAGCAACCAGTACAAATTAATGGTGATTGTAACAGCAGGGGTCCGCTGGACAAAGATGCTTGGTATATATATGCAACGTGCTGAAAATGGATCAACTAATAGTCCAACAATAAGAGGAGGACGGGTGATATATAATTAAGTAGGGACAGTAATTAATTAAACACCTGTAGTTATTAAAACACCTTTTTACAGGTGATAAGAAAAATTAAGCACCTGTAATATAAAACAAAATTAAGCACCTGCATGCATGCAAGTGCCTTTTACAGGTGACAGTAATTAAGGAGGACGATCGAGTGCCTTTTACAAGTGCCTTTTACACCTGTAATTATATAGACTACAGAATTTTTTTTGAAGGAAAAGAATTTAGATTCCTTATTGATGATACCATCCTTATTAGAAAATACATTAATTACTTAGAAGTGTTCAATTTGTTGTTCATCATATTGTTATTATTGTTCAACTTATTGATGTATATTCATTATATAGAGACTCATAGTGAGTAATAATAATTGCATGTACGTGTCTTACTTTTTTTATTTTCTTTTATATTAATGCATCATAAACAATTAATAAGAATGTTGTACATGTACTTAGATAACAAAAAATATTATGTACTTGGCATTTGAAAATATAATTGTTCAATTTATAGTTGTGGCTTTGTTTTATATGGTTTATATGTAGCTAGTTGTTTTTGGTAAATTTGGTTAATATGTAATTATTGATGTATTATGTAAATATTTGGAAGACTTAGTTATTTGTTCCTTATAGCTATAATTGAATTTAGATGTTGGATGGTATGTTTTAGGGTAGGAATGGATTTAATTAGGTTATTGATTGGTTAGAATTGGTTTGTTTAGGATTTAAAATTGTAGGCTATTTTGATACTTTATAATTATTCAGCTCCTAATTATACAAAAAAAAGGTAGATGCATATGATTATATATAATTTACCTTTTTTCCTAAAAAAAAGGAAAAAAATCACATTCAATAAGCATCAAATCTTGTCAGTCGGACCAACAATGATCACTGATTCAGATAACAGACAAATCGAGATCAAAACATCAATTAATACTTGTATAAAAAACTGACAAAAAGGAAAAGTTTTGGTATTCTGGATTTATGCGTAGGAATGGTAGCTTTTGAAAAGAAATATATATATGGAACTGAAACATAATATAATACGCCAAAAGGGGTTTTTGTTCGTGATGGCTAAGGTTGTTAGCTACTTTATTTATATAACATAATATTTGTTGATGTAACCTAATGCTCGAATAATTGTGCGTGGTTTGTGGGTTAATTTAATTACTGCTCTTGGGATTCTAAGCCTCACTGATAAAGGAAACAAAAAGATATATATATCTTGAAAAATAAAGTGGAAACTTTTATGCAACTTGTATGTAAAATATTTACTAAAACAAAGAAATAAAAATTACCTATAAAAGAACACAGAAGAAGAAAGTACCTTCAATTAAAAATTCAGTATTAGGATTAGTTTCGTGCTTGTCTAAAACTCTAAAAAATAATTAAAACGAACCTATATAATAAATATGTAACATTCAAACAACAACAAAATTATTGAACTTTTTTAAAGAGAAACATCTTGCATCCATTGAAAAATTGTCCATATATATAATCCATAGATGTGTACGAAATGTAAAAAGTACATCCTAAAATGTAACATATAAATCTCGAAATGCAACCTATGGATAGGGGTGTAAACGAGCTGAGCCGAGCCGAAAGCATAAGCTAGGCTAAGCTCAAACTCGGCTCGTTTAATTAACGAGCCAAAAGCATAAGCTTGAGCTCGGCTCATTTAATTAACGAGCTGACCGAACTGGCTTGGTAAGCTCGTTTATTTTTTAATAATAAACTTCTAAGTATGTTATATCAAAATTTATATAAAAATCAACAAAAGGACTAACAAAAATATATTCGTACACATTATACATAACAATTTTATATATATTAGACCATATGCTGTATAATATATTAATAATTTGCGATAAGAGCAGTACAAATTGCAATTAGTAATAATTTATCGAACCAAACGAGTTTAACGAGCCGAGCCATGCTAAGCTCAAGCTCAGCTCTTTAGCTCAACGAGCAAGTCGATCCCGAGCCAATAGCGAGTGAGCCACGAGTTACGAGTTTTTTTCCCCACTCCTACCTATGGACGCTATGGATGGTTTTTCTATGGACGCTAGGTATTACTCTTTTTAAACGGTTTAAGACAGAGAGGTAAATGTTGCAGTGAATAATGGGAACAGATTTTACCGTTTTATAATTTATCTTTTAAAATTGTCTTCTTCTATCATAGATTTTTGTCTTTAATTCACGCTATTTTTTGTACCAAATGATAAGCATAGTAACTTAATATATTATCCTTAACTATACCAATGCAACTGATATATACTATCTTAGCAAGTTAGTTCTTGTCGTTAATTAATTAGCTTATTTCATCTTAAGCAATTTCGCAATATGAACCATTTGCTGATTAAAGTCCATTCTGCATTAATTAATTTGTACCAATTAGTTACGAAATTATCGTTTGCAAAATAATTTCAATTTCAGCAATTATGAGGATGAAAATGCTCAGATCATTATATATATGATTATGATATATCAAATTGTCAGGTCCGTAAATAAAACTATCAAATCATGATATATAAAGAGCAAAACATATAATTATCAAACAGTAAAAAACCATCAAATCAAGCATGACTGAAACCACAAAATCTGATGCGGTGTACCATTTTCTAAGCAACAACCTCATGCATAATATAACTTACAAACACATCAAGATCAAACAGCACTAATAATTGTTTAAAAATGACAAAACAAACGTTGTGGTTCTCTACTGGTATACACCCCAGGAATGGCAGCTTTCAAACCAAATTATAAGCCCTGCTGCACAATTCACTAAAGGGACCGTTTGTAATGAAAACTGGGGTTGTCTTATTTAGGCATTATAACACCTGTGTTAAGTTGTACGATTGTGGTCCATGAATTTTTGGGAAAATAAAAGCTCGACATTTTTGACAGAAAGGCATTCAGACTGCCACTGATGAGGAATTGGAGCTACCTAAATACATTATACACATAAATACATAACTTGTTAAATTTATTAGAATTCCATGTCAAAGATTTACTCCAAAAACAAAAAAAGCAAAAAACAAGAGAGCTTTTGTCTGTAAAGAAACACAAAAAGGGTATCTTCAAACATGTATGGAGAGCTAATCTTTTACTTTTGAACATTAGGATAAGTTGTATGGGAAAATGAGATTGGATTTTTTTATATGAAAGCTTTATCTTCCCAAGAAATATATCTCAGCTGTTTATTATATACTTAGATTGATCACCACGGTTGACGTACTTTAATGTCTCAACCCATTAAAACTTAAGGCCCATATCAATTTTCTCAATTTAAGATCCATTACATATTATCTTAAAAATTAATTACAAGAAATAACAATTTCATATAAAAGCAAGGCGTGGGCTCTTTACTAGTATAAAATATAAAACTTCGAAGAAGAATTACAAATGTATTGCACCTGTTTTAAACTTTCTTAGGACAGAAATGTAAAAGTTTCAACAAATAATCGCAGCATTTCGCTCAGATTCCAGCAATTGTCATGTTACAGTTCTGAGCCAATTCACCGAGTTTTTTGTGCTGTTGTTCCTTGTGACAAAAACTAAAGTGAAATTTTGTTATGGAACAATAAAAGAGAAGTTCAAAGAACAAATCTCCATACAACTAGCCAAGCTTCATCTAAGACGGAACCTAGTATACAAAGGAGAAATAATAGAGAACATTGTACATGTATCTTAATTTGACAGATGAGGCAATCACACTGCCAAGCTTCTAGCCCCAAGCCATAGAAGAAGCATAATTTACCACCAGTTTACCATCGAAACCAAAATTCTGTCAATTTCAGAGGAATAACTGTATCAGTCATCTTATCTGAAGGAACCATCATTACCTGAATTTAATCCTGCCTAAAGGATTTCTGTGCATGCTAAGACAAATGCTATTCTTGTATACAAGGGGAGATTAAGACAAGATTTTGGTGCCTTGTGTCATGGGGTTATGATACAATACCAGCAGCAGGATATTCTTTGATACTGTTTGTAACCAAAAAGACAACCTCCCCAACAAACCAGAATTGCAAAAGGTTTTATTTTTCCCAGTTTTATTGTGCTTGTTATAGATTTTATAAACTGGACAATTTGATACCAATATGATTACGTGTACCAGAAGGTGCAATTCCTGATTAATTTCACCATCTATCACACAAAAAGAGAGTGTCACTTACATTATACAAGTCAATCACCAACTCATCTGGATTTGGCGAGAAAGCACTATTGACATACACAAACTATCAAACAGAAAAGAAATCAGTAAAAATCAGCTAAGCAATAGGCTGAGTTAAAATAGCAAAAAGACAAGATAAAATGGTAAAGATACCAGAGTATCTCTATGAAGCTGTCGCCTTAAAAATTCTATAACCTTCAAGAACTTGTCACTCCCAGCTATCTAATATGCAACCAAAAAAAAAAAAAAAAAAGAAATGAACAACTAGAGTAAATTGCTCCGTCACTTCAGGACAAAGAAGTTGCATTCAAAAAATCGTTAAAATATCATAAAAGGACAGCAGGCTACTGCAATTTTAACAAGAATTAATATTAAAGCTATTGATTAGCCCCAAATGAAACTATATTGAGGGAGTACCTGTCGAATGAATAAATCTATAGTATTCTAGATTCTAATAAACAGATTTGAGTGTCACACAGTAATAATATCAAAATACAAAACCTTATTGTTCTGATCATTCATTATATTGTAAGAACAGTATTAACCCAACAAACCAATTAGGTTTAGTAGAGAACCATCATCATTGAGCAGCAATGGATCCATATCAAATTGGAGTTTTTACGACAATTGTCTGGGCTTTTCTTCTGTACTAATGCGACAATGTGGTCACCATCACTATGGTTATGGAACAATACAAGAAGGTAGTAATGAAAACTTCAGTATTATAAAAACATATTTTTTGATTGCATTGATAAAGCCAAGGAGATCATGGACCAACCAATTTTTTCAATTAACAAAATTGACCAGAAAAAGTCATAAAATTAGTACTTTGAACTTAGTTTGCTTGAGGATAGGGGCATCGCCAGTTGCTCTCAGATGCACCACAACTGCACATGCAAATATCAAATCTTTTAGTAAAAAGGCAAGTAGAGACACATCTAATAAGAGAAAACAAGAAATAGGGAGAAATCATGAAAGAAAATTTTAATAAACCTTTTCGATCAGACGATGGAGACTCTGCTGCCCTTGGAGAACTCATCACCTTTTGCCAGCAAAAATAAATTAGATCAGCAGAGGTGAGAGTTGGAAATACATGAAAAAAGAAAGCATACCGATTTCGAGTCTCAACCATCTGAGTTGTCGTTATCATTCTCCATATGATAATTATATTAGAGGATCTTGAATTAGATCTAGGTCCGAATTATCTTACTTGACACCATTACTATTTAACCAACAGTTCTGATCAGACTTTGACAAAAAAAACATTGATTCATAATTTTGTCTTTTATTTTTAGAATAAGGGTTTTTGTTAGCTCAAAATACTCTTTTCTTCAGATGCTACGTGATATTTACACATAAATCTTCCTATGGATGCTAAATCCATCACATTTGTGTTCAGCTTATTTTACTTGCCCTCCGCTATATATTTGTTCTTGTATTTTGGTAACAGACAAACATTTTATATGGTAACAGACATTCTTGTATTTTGGTAACAGACAAACGTTCTTGAATTTTGGTAACAGACAAACGTTTTATATGGGGTACTGCAAGTTTCAAGGCCCAGAAAAAAAAAAAAATTGTAACGTACCATAATACACACAAATTACTCCTATTGTGTTCATACCTAACTAATTTGAAGTCACAGAAGGGTTGCATACCAGTACCACATGGTACGCAGCATCACATACCGTGCTGACAAAGAACAACACTTGTCTATAGATATCTTGGTAGGCTACTTTTATTAACTTAAAATAAAATCATATATTCAGGTATTACATAAATGCAGCACAAATATTATGAAGTTATGAACACAGTACCAGTACCAGTCCCAGAGAACTCAAAGATACCCTTGCCAGCAGGGGAAAATTGACTACTTTTACTTTAAAATTCTGCTACCAGGATTCAGAAGTATACAATCATATATTTACTATACAATCATGCCAATTGAATTTCATGGCCGAAAATCAGGTAAGGGTTAGTAACCGGAGGAGCCACAGAGAGAGCGAGGGGTTGGGGGGGGGGGGGGGGGGGGGGGGGGGGGGGGGGGGGGGGAAGGCTAACCGATAACCTCAGAGCTGAGCTGCGAGGTGAGGTCGGAGATCGGCGGGCGACCGATCGAGGTCGGGGGATATAGCGGGCGTGGGAACTGGGAAGTTGCTTGCAGCGACTGCGGACCGACGGACGGACGGACGGACGGCGTTAAAATTAGACGATCGTAGAAAAGGGCGGGCGAGGCGGAACGCTAAATTGGGCAAGCTAAACGAGTGCTTATCCTCTGTACTGCGCAGCGAATCAACGATGTGGATTATAGGGGGGATTTTTGAGATTGAGTTGCACGAATCTTGAAGAAAATCCAACGGCCAAAGTACTGCTCAGTAATTTACTGCGTAGTAGAGGATATGCATTGAAGCTAAATGAGTTCGCAAACGGTGATGAGCCCACTCTGTTGACTAATGACTGGACGTGTAACCCGTTTCCATCTTTCTTTCCCGTACATTTATGGGCCTTTTTGGGCCTTTATGGGCCTACATTGAAGAAATTTTCAGCCCCTTTTCTGACCTTTCATACAACATAGAACTTAGCAGAGAAGAAGACGGGCTCTGTAAGAGCCAAAAATTGAATGGGGGATTTATTTGATAACGATAATGCTTATCTTGATGATCTTGACAACGAAGCAACTCATTAATTCAAAAAAATTATTAAAAAATCGTAAAAGTGAAAAAAAAATTTTTATTGATCTATTATCTGGAGTCCGGCTACGGTGCTTCCATAAGCATTTCAGACCGAAACGCTTTATGGTCCAATTTTGAAAATCCATCGTCCGGAATTTTGATCCAAATAGCTCATTATAATCTTGACATAATTAACTTGTAGAATACCAATACTTTCCATTTTATGAAAATTTTATCTATTTTTAATGATTTTTTGAAGTTTGGCATACAAAATTGATTTATTTTTAATTATTTTAAGAGCCATATTTCAAAAAAAATCATTAAAAATAGTAATAAAATTCCTAAAATGGTAAAAATTGGCATCATCCAACTTAATTATGTCAAGATTATTATGAGCTATTTAGATCAAAATTTCAGATGACAGATTTTCAAAATTAGATCGTAAGTGTTTCGGTCCGAAATGCATATGGAAGCACCGTAGCCGGACTCCTATTATCTGATATATATATAAATTTAATGTATTTTGATTTCAGTCAATTTGAATATTGTTTGATGGCTCATCTAAATTTTGTATTTTGGTTAATGGTTGTCATTTAAAGAACTTTGGATGGACTATTAAACAATACTAAAATTAAATGGTTTTAAGAATATAATCAATCTCCACATTTAAAATACATAACTATTTTTTTTTAAGATCTATTAAATAATTTTCTTCTAGATTTATGAAATGTCTTATTCTCAAGATTGCCAAAATGATTAAGGATTCCTTGACTTATTAGAAAAGGTAGTGCCAAAACATGCATAATTGCACTTAAACGTCAAACCTACTTTTGTCAAAAACCAGGAGAGACTGACAAAACATCTCCTGACAAACATGCAGATTCGCTGGTTCACTTTTTGTTCACTCAGTCCTTTGTGATCTATGGATTGAAATTATCTATATGCTAACCGAAAATACATAATTGTTAATTGAAGAAGTTTTTGTAATTTAAATATGAATTTAAAGTTTCATATAAAAAAAGAACCAGTCTTAACTCTAGTGGTTAAGGGTAACGCTCTCTCCGTATGGAAGGTTACGAATTCGAAACCCGGATGAGAGTTTTTAATAAGCATTTAAATTTGAGTGGCTTTGACCCTCATATCTTTTATCTCAAAAAAATAAGAACCGTAAAATTTGTTAATAGATAATTGTGTGTTTTCAATTAAATATATACAATCATATATATATATATATATATATATATATATATATATATATATATATATATATAGTTAATTAACAAACGAGGGGAGAACCAAAACTAAACAATAAAAGAGTATATCTCACTCTAGAACGACAGTTGAATTACGTGCATGCATGGCACTGGATACTCACTAACAACATATTCAATTATAACGTGGATGAAAAACCAACAAAAATGATCATGTACGACTTTCTGGACCACTTGACAACAGCAGTACTGTTTCCTTTCCTTTGTGGCTGAAATTGTAGTACCTCTTTGCCCCTTTTGCCAAAGCAAGGGAGCAGTCCGTAACATTATCCTGTCCCGGTATCACGGGGTTACTGTACCATCAATTCATTCCCCAATTGTCAAATGCCTTACATATATAACTTGTTTAATTAACAGTTTTAACTAAACCAAACTAACAGTACTTGGTTAATTTAATTACGTGCTATTATTTTTTGGGTAATTATAACTTATAAGTGAAAATTTTCAGTAACCCACACATTACTTTATCCAAACACGCACCCTAATTATAATTAAGTTTTTAGATATTCCATTAATGCCCTCATTAATTAATTATCCCATGGCCCCCATTATGCCATGGATGTATATGTAAGTTATCATCACTAGGTTATACATATATATAAGCTATCTATCTATACAGTAGATGTTAGCCATTACCATTTCCTTGCTTAGATCGTTAGACAAAATATATATTGCATGATTTAAATGCAAGTGAATATTAGTGATGTGAAGTTTACCATCAGTAAAAAGCAAAGTAAACAGGCGCACGGTTGCTTGATCCTAGTTGCGAAAGATGCGGAAGAAAGAAAGGCTGTCGAAAGAAGGCCTCAACACCGGAGCTTGGACGAAAGAAGAGGACAGAATCCTTAGAGCCTATATGGAAGCCCATGGTGAGGGCAAATGGAGCACTATACCTAAGAAAGCAGGTACATATATACTGCACACCGTACCAGTACATATATTAGTATCATACATTATATATCGGCATTTAATATTCTGACTGTTCCATTTGGCATCAAATTAATATTGTTAGCTCTAATTATATATCTGACATATATCAAATTAATTAGGACTGAAACGATGCGGAAGGAGCTGCAGGCTGAGGTGGCTGAACTATCTCAGACCGGGAATAAAGCGCGGAAATATCACACTGCAAGAAGAAGATCTCATCATCAGGCTCCACAACCTCTTAGGAAACAGGTACTGTTATATCTTATCACGTTTTTAATTCATGTACAAGAAAATTTGTGCAATTTAAAGAAATGCGAAATTGATTGATTGATTGATTGATTACATGCCACTTGTTTTAAGGTGGTCGCTGATCGCAGGGAGGTTACCAGGGCGAACAGACAACGAAATAAAGAACTACTGGAACACGGTTCTGCACAAAAAGGTACAGGCACAGAATGACATTAGTGATCATCAGCGAGCTGCGAGTACCAGCACGGAGGTACCGGAGTTGATCCGAGCAATGCCGATCCGGTACACAAAGATTCCTAATGCCTCCTCAAACAGATCAGAATACGCTCCCGAGCATGAATCCAGTGACAAAATCTCTGGTGCTGATACACAAACCGAGAGCTTGTGGCAGTTCATGCTATCTTTGGACTCTGATGAGTTGAATCCTATCGGGGAAACTGAACAAAGCCATCTGCAATACTGGGACTGCACAAACTCTGTTCATCAGCTGCATTCAAGTGATTCTACAGTTGCTTCTTATCCAGAGCTTGAGCCATGATATATGGGAACCATTTAGTAGATGATCAGTTAGCAAATTTGGATATGCTTCAAATAATGAGACAAGGCAAATTATGTGAGCCAGACTGCCTTGCTTAAATTGGTTTGGAACATTGGATTGACGATCTTAAAAAATGTAATTCTGCAAATAACTGGTTCTATGTTCCATTTTAATTTTTGTTTTAGGCAAGAAGGTCATGCATTTCTATATTTACTTGCTCCTGTATTTTCCTCTCTGTACAATTACTGAATGTTATAACAAATGAATCTATGAATAGAAACATGTTGCGTCCATAGTGGAAATTCCATCATACACACAAAGTATCGCATGGTGGGTCCCACCTGTCACACTTTTGTGTTTATGGTGGAAAATCCACCTATGGACGGAAGGTAGCACCCATCTATGAACTACTCTTCAAATTATTTCTAACTACTAGTGAAGAGCCCACGCCTTGCTTTCGGCTGAAATTATTATAGAGTAGTGATATCAAAACCTGGGTCCCCCCCCCCCCCCCCCCCCCCCCGGGTCTTGATGTGTTGGCAACAGGAGAGAGAGGGAGAGAGCAGGAGGGGAAATACTCCCCGCAAGAGAGCGGGGGGGGGGGGGGGGGGGGGGGGGGGGGGGGGGATACTCCCCGCAAAAGAGAGAGGGGAGCAAATACTCCCCGCAAGAGAGAGAGGAAAATACTCCCCGCAAAATACTTAAAAATACTCCCTGCAAAATACTCAAAATAATACCACAAAAATACTCATAATACTCCCGCAAAGTAGTAAAAAATACTCATCCCAAAACTCAAAAATCCCCGCAAAAATACTCAAAAATATTCCCCGCAAAATACTTAAAATACTCAAAATAGTCAAAAATACTCCTCGCAAAATACTTAAAAATACTCAAAAATCCCCTCTCAAAATACTCAAAAATACTCCTCACAAAATACTCAAAATACTCCCAGCAAAAATACTCTCTCTCTCCCTCCCTCTCTCCCTCTCTCTTTTTTTTTTTTTTTGAAAGTGAGGCAGTAGCTGCCATTTACCCTCTCTCCCTCTCTCTCCCTCCCTCTCTCCCTCTCTCTCCCCCTGCTCTGCCAGCACATCAAGACCCCAAGGGGCAGAGCAAGGGCTTCGTATATTTTTCCATTATTATATCTTATAATAAAAGTTCAGAAGTTCATCCCTTGTGAAGAAACTGATATGGGGCTTAAATTTAATGGGCCGGGACATTAATGTACGTCAACGGTGTGATCAATCTAAGTAAACAATTAACGGCTGAGGTTTCTTCTTTGGGGACAATAGAACTTTCATATCAAGAAATCCAATCTCCTTTTATTAGGAGTAATGATATCTGAATGATAGGAATATATATACTGCCCAAATTGCCAATCGCTTCTCAGCTTGAGCCAATCAGCTTGAAAACAAAAGAGTAAAACCTAGCGTTCAAAGAAAAGTTGTCCATAACGCCCATATGTTATATTTTGAGATGTATCTATTATATTTCAGGGTATATCTATTACATTTTTTTTATCTATAGACGTATGGACAAATGCTATAAATAATAAAAAAATCCAATTAAAAAGATAACCAATTAACTTCGAATATAGCATATATATTTGAAATTTTGGTAAATATACATCTAAAGGTATATCAAATTACCTCAAAGTTTTGATTTATACGACTCAATAGATTCTTTATATTAAACCTTATGAGATACAAAAAATTTTCATTTTTGAGAACTTTTAAGTATTTTTTTGAGATTTTTTAAAAGTGACTATACAATATTAATAAAATAATCAAATTTCATGTATCACTTTTAAAAATCTCAAACAAATACTTCAAAATTTTAAAATAGAAAAGTTTTGTATCTCGTAAGATTTTGATATAAAGAATCTATTAAACCATATAAATAAAAATTTGAAGGTGATTTGATTTGTTTTTAGAGATACGCTCACTGTATATTAACTCTTGAAATTTCCATATCAATATTTATTCAATTACTTCTGTGCATAATTTTTTTTCTCTTGACAATTTTTAAAATCAAAAAATGAAATAAAGATGGGGGCTTGACCCCTATTTTTGTCTCAAAAAAATATTTATTCAATTACATAAGATATATTTCAAAGAATGAAATAAAATAAAATATGCATATATAGCAACTTCGCTATGCACATGTTATTTCAGGTTTATTATTGAGGAACTGAAACAAAATGACAACATCTCAAAGCTTCAGGAATCAATTTAAAATTTTTTCGCTCGTACCACATGTTATTTTAGGTTTATTATTTCCTGCAGGGTGACAGTCAACAGACAGCTAATTGACAATTTGACATTAATATTAAAACAGAGTTGCTGGCACACTGTCCTTTCTCATAATATATATAAACCCCAGATACCTACGGGTAGGGTTCTAAAAAATGGCACGGCGTGACCAATTCCGGCACGGAACGGCACGGGTAGGGGTGGTAACGGCACGGGTAAGGCACGGGCACGGATACGGCACGGGTCATTAACCGTGCCGTGTCTTAACCGTGCCATGTCTGAGTTTTGAAGATTTTGGAACGGCACGGAACGGCATGCATAGTGTTCCAAAAACGGCACGGAACGACACGAAAAAACGGCACAACACGGAACGGTTGTCAGACACGGCACGGTAACGGAACGGGACACGACAGACACGGTATAAATAACATAGGTGGCACGGATAGGAAATGATAGGACACGGGTAGACACGGATAGGTTACAGGTAGGACTCCCAAAACCCGAAAAAAAGAGGAAGGGTAATTTATAAAACATTATATTTATTAATTAAGACAATTTTCATAGTATATTGATACTTTTTAATATTTTTTATGCATTTTAAATTTTGAAAAAAAATTAATTTTATGATTTTTTGGGGTAAATTTTTATTTTTTATTTTTTTAATGTTTTTTGGAATATTTAAAATTTTTATGTTCGAAACGAGTGGGCACGTTTAGTACGGTTAAGACACGTAGATACGACACGGTAGGTCACGTATCCGATTGGACACGACACGAATAAGTCACGGCACGATTAAGTCACGGCACGATAGACACGGTGTATGTTATCCGTGCCGTGCCTTCTCCTTCCAATTTTTGGTACGGCACGGCACGGTACGCAAAAATATTAATAAAAAAAAGACACGGCACGGCACGGCACGAAGGCACGGCGTTTCTGGATACGGTACGGCACGGAACGGCACGATTTTAGAACTCTACCTACGGGTGTTTCTCAAAAAAAAAAAAAAAAAAAAAAAAAAAAAAAAACCAGATCGATTGACATGACAGTACTATATAATAAGAGCTCGATTACCGTTAAAAGGTACATTCCAATGTTTTTTTTTATCCTTACATGAACCCATAAAAAAGGGTAAATTAATCTGACCACCATTATTATATATCGGTTCAGATATACATATACCAAAAAAGGTACCAAAACATATACCAATTATAATGTAAAATATATTCAAATTGAAACATTAACAAATTAATTATCTTGAAACATTGTAGTATTAAATTGAATAACACAAATCATAAATTAAATCATCTACTTAAATCACTACTAAATCACATAGGGGCCATTCGGCAACTCCTCCTTAGCCCTCCTTAGACTTCCTTTAGCTTCCTTAGTCTCTTAATCCTTCCGAACACAAGCTCCTTAGCACGGATTAAAAGTTTCTCCTTAAGCCTCCTTTTGACTGGGGCTTAAGCCTTGCCCAGATTCCTAAGGAAGCAATACACATGGCTTAAGGCTTAAGCTTTCTTAAGCCCTTTTTCTTTTTCCGAACGAGTGTGACTTAGTGAGACTTAAATATTTAAGCCAACCACATTACCGAACGGCCCCATAAATATTACCTTAAAGTTGTTGAGAAAACGTATGGGAGCAAAATAAAGTGAAAGAGCAACAAGAGAGAAAATTATATCATTTGTGTTTCATTTTAATCTCATTAAGTTTCAGATTAACTTTATAGATGTTTCATTTTGATCGCAACATGTTGCAGATTAACGTTAAATTAACTTTGTATAGTGGTATCTCTAACGGTATCTTTTGCGGTATCCCCATAGCATTTTCCATTATATATATTATTTGATGGTCAATGGGCTGAGACCATCTCTATGTCATTTCATTGCATGTGTTTTCAACTTTTCATGATTCTAAGGATGCCCGGGGCTGAGACCATCAAACAGTTAAAAAAGAAAAAAAAAAAAAAGATCAAATCAGGCACGTACGATTGAGACCATCGAACAATAAAAAACTATCAAATCATAAATGATTGAAACCGTTAAATAATTAACAGCTGTATCCTGTTGGCAATAATATCTCATGCTTTATGTTCGTACGAAAACATCTTCCATCCATCCGTAAATAGTTCAGATATAGATCGAGTTACACGTACGTACGTAAATAGTTCAGATATAGATCGAGTTACACGTACGTACGGAGAGCTGGCAAATTCCTGGGTTGGGTTAGGTTCAGGTTCGAGTCGAGTCGGGTTCAGATTGGGGTCGGAGTTGGGTCGGTTATCGGGTTGTCGGCTGCTGGCATTTCTGACCCAAACCCGACCCGATATTTCCAGTTGATCAAACTGATCCGAACCTGATCTGACACGGGAATCTGCCACCTCTAATTCTAGTACTTTAATGGTTGAGTTGAGAGGATTATAGAAATTTCGGTATTGTTGTAAAGTGGACAAAATGAAAAATCTAGAATTGTCTAGTGTACCGACATTAACCTGTGTAAATAGGAATGTTGTGTATGGATATGCGAGAGAGAGAGTGCTCCTCTCCAAAAATATTTTGGAGATATGTATACCGTGTAAAATTTGTGAGAAATGGTATGAATGAAATTTATGATTCCGCTGCCATGTTTGCAAAATCCCCAACATTACCATCAGTTTCTTGTCAAAACAAAAATTCTGTCAATTTCGAAGGAATTAATGTCCATCTTATAAATTACCACCGTGAGCTATATATATATATATGAATTCAATCTTATCCATATGGTTTCTGTGCATGCTAAGACAAATAAAGACAAAATTGTGAATTTGTGATTCCTTCTGTCTACACCAGTGATTAAGAAAAGATTCTGGTGCCTTGTGTCTCAAAACTGAGATTGATACCAGTACCAGCAGCAGGATATTCCTGGAACAACACAACAGGTACTGTACCTGGCTGAACAGTCAAACCCCACCCCTCAAATCAGAATGTCAAAGGGTTGCCTTTTTTTGCTGTTTTAGTGTGCTTACTGAGGTTACTGAAACCGGATAATTTGATACCAGTAGAATTGTGTCTACCAGAAGATGCGATTCCAGAGTAATTTCATCATGTATCACACATATGGAGGATGCTTCTTACATAATACAAGTCATTTGCAAAGTTCAACCAAACAAGTATATAATAAGCTGAGTTAAGAATAACAAAAACAACAAAATGAAATGGCGACGTTACCGGAGTGTCTCTATGAAGCTGTCATCTTAAGAATTCTATAACCTTGAAAAACTTGTCGCTGCCAGCTATCAAATGCAGCAAATGAGAAATGAATTAGAGTTAATTGTTTGATCACATGAAGGGGAAAAAACATTTATCTTTATACATCCATTGAGAAGACTAACAGATTGTGATTGTGCGCCATACATTAATTCTGATCGTTTGTGTTATTGTAAGATAAGTGGATAGCCTAACAAACTAGTTAGGTCTTGTAGAAATCCAGCATCAACTAAGCAGCATCGGATCGATGCGCATCAAAAATGGAAGTTTAATCGTTTTATTAACTTCGACAATTGTGTCTGTTTGGCGTTTCATGTTTAATAACAATGTGGTCACCCGTAGTACTGGTACAGAACAATACATAAAGGTAGTACTACAAAAATTCAGAAGTGCCAACATATAACATGTATTATTTGATCGAGCGTTTTATGCATAAACTGCAAATATCAAGACCTAGAAAAAGTGTAATTTACCATGGTACATTACATTCTGTTTAACCTTAATTAGTTTTGGAGTGCTTATTCTTTTAGTGATGTTTTTTATTCTGTTGGTACGTAGTAGGGTGGTATCAGATAGAGAGGGATCAAAACTGGGATTTTGGGTACGACATTTTGTAATACTGGATTCATATAATCATGCCCTCCCTCTTGCTAACATACATATTTTTAGTACTACTAATTTCATGTATCATACTCATACCTAACTAATTTGAAGCCACAGAAAGTTGCATATCAGTACCACACAGTACCCAGTATCTGCTGGTAGAGTACAAATCTTTTCATGGAGATCTCGATAGGCTACTTATACCAAGCAAATTTAAAACAAAAATAAAATCATTTATTCAGGTATTACAGAAATGCAGTATAGAGGAAAAAAATTAAATTTAATCCAACAAATTATGAATACCAGTGAACTCAATGAACAACTCTTGCCCAGAAAGATCCAAAAGCAATTCCTCTTGTCTTACCTTCAACAAACTTTTGCAACACTACTGCAAATAAACAAAAACACATTATATAATGCAAAGGGGAGAAACCTGGATGGAGGTCTTTTATAGACATTTAAATTTGAGTGGCTTGACCCTCATCTTTATCTCAAAAAAAGAATGGAACTGTGGCAGGAAGGGGCACTTAGTGACATTTTCTTTAAAAATTAAAACCTTGTTACTAAATCCAGAAGGGAGAATATTATTATAGAATCATGTGGTATTGAATTTGCTTGAAAAGATGGAATCTTTTGCTGGAAGTACAATAAGACTGAACGAATGGGCCGCACTTCGGCTGGGCTTTCTTATTGATGCTGATATTGGACTTGGGCTTCGAACAATGGGCTCCACTTCGACTGGGCTTACTTCGTAAGTGCTGCCAATATGGGCCTGGGCTGAAATTTGGGCTAAAAAAGACGGGATGCATATGGGCTGGGTTTACTTCGTAAGTGATGCCGACATTGGGTTTGGGTTGAAAATTGGGCTAAAAAAGACGGGATGCATATGGGCTGGGTTTACTTCGTAAGTGAGGCCGACATTGGGTTTGGGCTGAAATGTGGGCTTACTTAACGGGTTGCATTTCTGCTGGGCTTGGTTTGTTAGGGCTGCTGATATTGGGCTTGGCCTGAAATTTGGGCTTTTCTCACATCTCAGTTCGTTCAACAATTATACATTTTACAGCCCATCTCGTATCAATATCCACAAGCCCACTGTGATCATTACTTATGGGCCTCATGAGTCTTTACTCCACAACCAGAAAGAGTACAGGCTTTATAGAAGACAAAAATAAAAAAGAATTTAATCAAGGGACAAAGCAAACATTCTTTTTTTTTTTTTTTTTTGAGTTTTTTTTTTTTTTTTAAGAATAAAGATTTTGCATGCATATTTGATATTCCCGTGCAACCTACTTTTGTCAAAGCAAACTCGGGACCAGGAGAGAATATCCCCTACGACAGTGTTACAGCTACAATCCAAGCAAAAAGAGGCAACAAAAGCAGCGAAGGATTAGGAGGAGAACTGAAGGGGAAAGTATCTTCGATTTGGGAACAGAATTGAGATGATATGATCCCCTTCTCGTCAGAGATAATGAGATATGCCCGTTGTCGCCCAGAAAAGAGGAATATGATATCTGTGAGATATCAATCCTAAGCCAGTTAAAGTGGCTTTATTCAAAGCACATGACATGCTTTCAAGTTTGAAGTTTGATCTCTTGAAAATCAGTTCCATGACAAATTGAGAATCAATTTCGTTTCTGGTTTTCTTAATGTTGTGGGCACGAGCACGCGGGAAAATTGTGCTGGTTTAACGATGTCGGTGCATGTTCAATCCTGTATGTTCTAACAGATTTCGAATATGGATTCCATTTTGTTCTAACTTCTAACAGATTAGTTATTTGAGATTGCTTTTTTATCGTTTAAATTTCGAACCCAGCAATAATATAATTGAGAATTTATTCCAAAAAATTACAATGCTGATCCAACAAATTATCAATAAAATTATAAATATACGCCTCAGAAATCTAATATACTTAACATAATCCAATTCAACAGATGTGTAAAAGAAATAAAAAACCATCCAATTAATTTACAAGTGGATTTGATCCAACATGACCCAAGCCAAATTCAATTTACTAATCTTGATTAATTACAAGCTAACCCATCATATCATGTACTTCTTTAATTGGTTTTCTTTAATCCCCTTTTCCATTATGGCGAAATAATTGCATGGGGGATTGAGAGAATCTACTTGGGCTCTTTCTTTTGTTGAAGCCATGAAATTGATCCTTTTGAGGCTGCTTTTGCACAAATATTGCATCTTTTGGGCAATTAACAAAGTTATCTATATAATCTCTGTGCAAAAAGTAAAAGGGGTATGCGTATAGATATATAGCAGTATATACTATATATCTATATAGCTCCATAACTTAGTAAATCGACCTTTCCCAATTCCCAGTGAGAAATCTGGTAAATTTTGCATGAAGAATCAGATACGATACGATTCTCTGTGTCTCTCTCTCTCTCGCTCTCTTTTCACGAGAGAAGATTGAGACTTTTCATGTCGGGAGATTAAAACAAAACATATTCAGTGATATTCTCGCTTCCATTGGCTCTCCCCGTTGACAATTGCATTTGACCGGATTATACCACTAATTAATAGCTTGTTTTTATTTGGTTACTATATCTCACTATTATATTATTGTTTTCAACATCTCTTCCATGTAGTGTGTGTAGTGGCTGTTAGATGACTCCAATTTGTTTTACACACAATGGAACCAGTGCTTTATTATAAGTTGTAAGATTTACTAAGAAATGCAAGGACAGTTTTACTTGGTGAAAAGAAAATTCAAGGACAGATTTTATAGTAGATTTACAATTTACAATTTTTGTGAGTGGTAATTATAATTTATATAAGAATTACATGAAATTGTAATTTAAAAATGTTGACTAGTTACTATATTATAATACACAATTATGTTTCATGGCTTGAACCATCATTTGGACTTTGAAAACAATGATCTAAAACTTAAAGCACCAAGGAAAATGAATCTAGCAGATGATTAAGCAAAAAAAAAAAGATAGGAATGCACATCTAGCAAAATTATAGCTCCTTAATTAAGATCATGATTGCTCAACCTGTTTCTTTTATAATTAAATTAACCCTCCATGTTTTTTATTGTCCTCACTCTCCACATGCAGGATGTTAAGATATCATTATTTTTCTAATTTCTCTTTCTTATTAAAAGTGTGCACAATAAAAATGCATATTTAGATTTTTTTCAAATGATTACTCTATTTTATGAATATTTCTTATAACATATATATTAAAAAAAACAATTTTGAAACCAAAAAAAAAAAAATGTTATGCAGGATAAAATATAGACTTTTAATTTTTAAAGCTCGAAGAACATTGATTTTTTTTTTCCCTGCGGAGATGACTGTAATAGTGTAATGTAGAGGCCAAGCATTAGTGCAAACAATTACACAAAAGTGGTAATGCTGATATGAAGAATCTTAATGGGATGAAGAAAAAGAGGAGGGCAGAACAGAACACAGAAGAAAGAAGTGATTAGATTAGCAATATCAGTTGGAAGCTAATAAAGATTCTTCCTTTATTGACAAAAGTGCTGCCTGCGTGCTGCAGCCAAAAGGGGGGAGAGATCAAATAAACCTTTGCAGATCTTCTCAAAAAAAAAAAAAAAAAAAAAAAAAAAAAAGAACCTTTGCAGAATTGCTTTTTTTCTGCTTTTTGCATGGCTCGGTATCTATCGTGTTTACAGATGCTCTTTCAAATCATTAATTAAGGTAATTAATTCCTGTTTATGATTCGGAAAATGCTGATTATTAATTAAAGTAATAAGATAGTGCTCGTGCAAAAGGCGCAGATTTAATATCTGGTTGGATGCTTTCGGCTTAGTACTTAATGAAAAGAGCAATTACGAACATTATTGGAATATTAGATATTGTTTTAAGAATATTGCTGGTGTACAACTAAGAATAAGTGTCCAACCAAAGTTGTGATATAACAAATGGCTGTAATAGTTGCTATTGGTATTCCTTTTTTTACCGAGAAAATGGGTATAAATTGAATGAGGGTTCCACGTCTTCCTTCTATCTTGCAAATCATAATATATAACAATTAAAATCAATTAAGAGGCAGCCACAGTCAAAAATTAAGTGGCTTAATTTTTGGGTCAGGACATGAAATTTTAATGGAAATTAACTAAAATCCTGGCTGAGTAAAAGAAATCTAATGGTACGTGATTAAAGTCAAATTTGAAGGTTGTAAATGGCCACTTAAAATAGTTTATCTTACAGGAAGGTCTCACAAGTCATATTTGTCTTCTTCCTTCCACATAATAAATTGTATCTGCCTCTCAAATAATTCGTACATAAAATGAAGAATTAATGGACCGATGTAACTCAATTTATCAGTTGGTTCGTTTATCAATAATTCTATTGATTTTGCCCAAATAGTCAAATTATCGGTTGTTTATTTGAATTTAGTTGATCGAGTCAGAGTAGCTTTATTAATTTTTAAAACCATGACTTCAATTGCAGGTCCATGACAATTTTAGTTGAAAATTATATGAGTAGCTCGATTGCTTGTTGAACTTATATATGTAGTTCTCAGTTGATGATGAATATTTAAATAAAAAATAATACTACCTCTGTCCCAAAATAGATGGATTTTTTGTAGTTCATTTGAACTACAAAAAATCCATCTAAAATGGAACAGAGATAGTATGAAATAATCCATTATCCAACATATGAAGATAATAGTTGTATTTTCCTTATTTTTTTACTTAAATTTTGTATTATTAAATGATCTCTCAGACAAATATAGAAGTATAATTTACTAAGTTAGAGATTGAAATCGATTAAATAGCAATTATATAGAAGACAATTAATATTTCCTATTGTAGTTTATAAGTATAAATTACTACACTATCATTTTGACAAATGAATGGCTCGCATTAAAAGTTGTATCATAGCTTTGGTTGGACACTTATTCTTAGTTGTACACCAGCAATACCCTTGTTTTAAGGGTATATGGCTAAGTAAAAATAATGACAACAACAATGATTTTGTTGTCAATTATATATGATAATGATTAAGGTGGTAAAGTTGAAACTTTAGTTGTTATATAACATAAGATTTCAAAGAATGTATCATCTTTTTTAATATATAATTTAGGTCTTACCATCTTGTTCATGATTTGCATAACGAATTGACAATATATGTTTAAGTAAAAGAAACCGAGAAAACTTGGAGTACAAAAATATTTTTAATCAAACACTCAAATTGTTTAGTTGTATATCAAAAAATAATGTCATGGAGCCCTAAATCTTATAATAAGTATTCTTTTTCTAAAAAATTTCTATTAGAAAGAATAATTTTTACATAATTTGATTTCATATGCAAAAATATGATAAACCCATCCATAGAATATAAAAGTTACTATAAAAAAAAAATAAATCGATATAAAAGTTACTATAAAAAATTTAAAAAAAATCGATATAAAAGTTACATAAAAAAATAAAAAATCGATATTTAAGAATGCTACAAGATCTCCAATTTCTCTAACGTCCTCTGTTTTTTTCTCTTTGACTGTACTGTACAGTGCATCAATTTAAAAAGTGGGTAGGCGTCTATTCTTTCCAAGCAGGATTGTTGTATCTTTTTAGTTTTACACATCACGAACGCACAACAACAACACAAATGTGCTTTCAGTCCGTAGAGACATGTATATATGGTCAAGCAAGAAAGATGTAACATGTGGTACTTTTTTTATTTTATTTTATTTTTCCTTATTTTCTGAATTTACTAATTTAGTAATAAAACCTAAAAATAGATTTGTGCGGTTTAAGAATTTATACGGTTTTGATATATACATGGGATATCTATAATAGAATAAGCTCAAAATTAGCTATCTAATAATAATGGAACCAAAACTAAGCCGTTTAAAATAACTAACCTATATGGGACATGCGCATATCTTCAGTTATAATTACATAGCTAATTATAGTACGACGTTAGTATTATTTAATCCGACCCTCTAAACGTCAAATCGTCTCAAGCCCTTCAATTAATTGACACACAAACGAGAGTAGAGAAGTCGGGTGGGTGTTGGTCTTGCACGTGTTGGCCATGGAGCAATCGAAGCGACGATCTACCCATTAATGGAATTTACGGTGCGTGTCTCCCTTTGAAAAAAATTTCGTATTCATGTCTTTGATTGTTTTGTTGTTGAAACAATCGTTATCTGTTGAATTGTAATGATTCTTTTGATTTTGATTTTTTTTTTTCGCATTGCAACCCTTCTAATAAAACTTCCAAAAATTGATATCGTAAATTGATTTGTAAAACAATCGCACTTACGTCATGATTAAGATCGAGCTCGGTCCGTTATCAAATTTCGCGTCAACGTCTAATTGAGATTTTTGATTTGATAAATATGTTAGGATCTTTTTATTGAAACATTTAATTTAAAATGTTTTTCTTGGATCCCACCGGGCGTGCCAGAATTTGTTAGGATCTTTTTATTGAAACATTTGATTTAAAATGTTTTTGGGTGATCCTTCCAAATACATCATGTATGAAGGATTTTATTTGATATGGGGTTCGTATTCTCCCGACAGGCGCAAGCCTCTGTCGTTAATTACCCTGAATCATCTTTAGAAACCTCCGATTAAGAGACTCTTTGAGATTCCAGCATATTTTTTTGAAATCATCGACCAAACTTCTATATCACATGATCGATATATCATGATATGGATTTGAGGGGACCGGTCGAGCTTCATATATGACCCGACCGATTTATAGTATATGAAATGAGATTAGTTGACATGACTAATCAATATGTATGAGATTATAATCATTATTTATAGATTTATGGAGGCCGGTCAAGCTTCATATATTTTTAAACTCAACCGATGTGAAGTATATAACATGAGAGATTAGTTGACATGACTAATCAATATGAATATGAGATATGAGATTAGTATCAAATGACTAATCAATATCGATATGAGATTAGTTTAACATGACTAATCATATTATATATGAGATATCAATTTAGATATGAGATTAGTTTCATATGACTAATCAAAATGGATATATTAGTTTCAAATGACTAATCATATTTGATATGTGATTAGTTTAACATGATTAATCATATTTGATATGTGATTAGTTTAACATGACTAATCATATGAGATATGAGATTTTAATTTTGACATGATATTAGTTTCGTATAACTAATCATATTTTATATGGGATTTCCATTTTGACATGAGATTAGTTTTACTCATCTAATCAATTTGAACATGATATTAACTTTCATATTTTATGATTATCAAAGCTTCAAGTTAATATTTGAAGTGTCGTGAATTTAATCAAAGTCATGTCGGAGAGTCCACTGCATGGCCTTCGACACACTCGGACCTTGTTTATAAAAACTTATTGAACAATCAAGAATGGTTAGAAGCCTCGATGTCTTATGTTTCAAAGTTAATTTTATTAACTTATGTTTAGTCTATCCACATAATAGGATTAAAGCTGACGTGATATATGTATCATATATTATGTTATGAAACATGTTATGAATTTGAGTCACATGATATATCGACTCTATGAATCCCATTGCAATCAAACACCAAACGCAAGATCATGAACGCGCGGCGAGGCCGGCGCAAGGATATGAATGCGACGATGAAATCGACCGCATGGATATGAACGCGACGATGAAATCGACCGCAAGGATATGAACGCGACGATATAATTGACCGCAAACATATGAACGCGACGATAAAATCGACCGCAAACATATGAACGCGACGATAAAATCGACCGCAAAATATGTGTCATGAGAGTATGACAAGGACAACCGTTGTCATCTCTCGACGCGACGGCACCGCCAATCACAAAATATGTGTCATAAGAGCGACAATTGTTATCTCTTGGCGCGACGATATGAGCCAAATCACAAGGAGAATTGAGAAAGAAGAAGAAGAAGAAGGCGATGTCGTCAACCAGTCAGCCAGACCTTCGGGTGGTTTTGATGTCGGTTAGATAGGTTTTCGTATGAGTTTTCGTGCAAACTTGATATGGTTGGACAGAGGACTCCAAGATCTACTCCCTGGCAAATTTTGAGGGCTAGTAGATGAGTTTTGGTTGGAGAAACTCGCCATGGAGTTCGTCGGTTATTTTCTGGACGGACAGATCTGGACGACAGCTTGTTTCATGGTTTTGGATGGGCTAGCCTTCGAGTTTTCCGGCATATGATGGCTTGTTGGAAAACTTGAGATGTGTAGTATCTGGTTATGGAAGATTTCTATGGAGATTCATAGGTTTAGGTATCGGAAATCGACAGAGAAGGGGCGGACCTCTGGCTGTCTCTGTTTTCGGTTTTCTGCAGGGCAGTTTTCTTCTCTACTCTCTCTCTTTTGTAGAGGGTTTCTCTCTATGTTTTATTGTATGTTGCTGCCCCCCGCCCTTTGATAGAACTCTTGGGGTCTTTATATAACCAAGAGATGTTAACTTCTATGAAGAAACCGCACTAGAGATCATGCACAACGTGCATGTAGTGAATCTGTCCACTACTCTTCATGGCTGCTCTGTTGTATGGTTTATTCGGCTGTGATAAGTTCTGAATTGGAACCAACTCAGAACATGAAAATTCTAGAACTTTCTTTTACCTTTCCAACGGATGTTGTTTCATTCAATTTGGTGTTAGCAATTAGGAGTTATACCCAAAATACTAACTGGTGTTCGCTGCCTCATAACTGTCCAGAAATTTTGATGACCGTCCAGTTATGCAATTATTTGGCTATGATTTGTTCTGAATTGAGACCAACTCAAAACATAAAAGTTTTATAACTTTCTTTTATCTTTCATATGAATTTTATTTCATTCAATTCTGAGTTAGTATTTAGGATTTATACCCAAAATATTAACTGGTGTCTGCTGTTCCGTAACCGTCCAGTGATTTACTGATCGACAGTTTGTGTGAGCTTTTGAGAGAGGATACATTCCGAATTAGAAGAACTATAAAACATAAAAGTTGTAGGTGGCCCTCTTAACTTCGGATACAACTTTATTTCAACTTGATCAGACAACATATGATTAAGTTATGTCTAAAATACTGACACGTGTCAGATCTGATATAGGTCATAGCTATGTTTGCTTTTATACCATCATCAATAATCAATTATTTTAAATTTATTGACCAGAAATTATTTTTCAGGTGTCAACAAAATAGAAATAGAATTCAATTGAATAATTGACCCTTTGAAAGAATGGTATTCATTTTGTGATGTGGAACTCCCAATTTTGTTTCCTTCGTTATCTCTATCGTTATGGTTTATGGTTCTATAGATTATCGTCCGACAACGCTAGCATTGACCAAATGATTGATTGATCGATTTATTGATTAATTGTCATCGACATTGAGTTTTGTAACCAGTCATTGATTTAAGTATGTTCAAATTGGGACGGTAAAACCAATAACTAGAATTAGGAATATGGTATGACCAATTACTAGACTTAAATTGATATTAAGTTACATTGAATTTTAAATTGATCTCATGTTATCGTATATTCGATTGCTATCCCGTTTGCACTGGGAAACACTATGTTTCACATGCGCACCTTTGTGTATCTTTTTCGCAGGTGAGGAAAATTGCTGAGTTGCCACGTAGATTTTCAAGATTTATTTGTAATTTGTTTTAAAGGCTTCCGCTGTACTTATGAAAAATTTATGTATGTTAATAAAAGTTCGTTTTGTTGTTAAATTATATTTTGAACTATGTTAGGATTATTATGTAAATTGTGGTATGAAATTTGTATTGATGACTTGATTGTATTTGACGCCTTGCGTTGAAAAGCACGGCGGATGGCTCGTTTCCTTCGTTAAAAAATCGGGGCCGTTACAAAAGAAGAAATTGATGGCATGGGTATGGCTATTATTATTTCCCTTCTGTGTAATTTATGTTAGAGAAACGTCTTCCGTCGATTGAAAAACCGTCCATACGTAATAGGTTCGTAGATGTATACAAAATGTAACAGATACATCCCAAAATGTAATATATAGATGCTATGAATGATTTTGTATGGACACTAGGCGTTATTCTTTATGTTACTGTTCCTACTTTTAGCATAAGAGCCTTTGATCAAATTGTGGCTTATCTGCACTAGGAGCTCAAATCAAATTTTAAGCACTTCTCATGTGTCAAATTCACTAAATTTTGAGTACCAATTATGGATAATTTTATTTTTTGTGAATGAATGATTGCACATGCCTTTGCAAATAAGAATTCTGATTTTATGATTTTATGGCATGTTGATGGAAGTTATCAGTAAATTCACTTAAGGTAAGATTTCCGTGAACTATATTTATTTTAAGTGAAAATCTTTATATCCCCGTCCTCTAATCCTCTGGAATTGTCCCCCCATTAAATGCGGCTTCACTTCCGCGTCCCCGCAAGCCGAACCTTACTATTAATTCTTTGTAGTGATCCGAATCAACTAATCAATCCTTCAGACTAACTTTTCATCTTATCAACATATCGTCTGGTTGATGATCTCGTTTCCACCTCGCTCACGCGATCTCGTTTCTAGGACGTTGCTCCGACGATCTCGTTTCCGCAACCTCGCTCCGACGATCTCGATTCCGCGACCTCGCTCCGACGATCTCGTTTCTATGACCTCCCTCCGACAATCTCGTTTTTGGAATCTCGCTCCGATGATAACATCATCGCCTCTTCTCACTCTTGCTCCGCTTCTCTCCTTGACATCTTCGCCTCTCCTTCCCTTTTCACCTTCTCCACTTCTCTCCTCTTTGTATAAACACGTAGCGTTTGTGAAAAAAAATGAACGTGACATATAAACACTTGGTTTTGAAATATAACTATCTGGCTCTGAAATATTTACACCTAGAAGATAAAACGTCTAGATGTGAAATATAAATACATGATTTTGTAATAAAAGTATTTGGCTAAGATACATTAAAACCTAGGAGATAAACACTCGGATGTGAAATATAAACACCTGGATTTGCAATATAAATACTTGGCTTTGAAAAATAAACACCTATAGTGACATGCAGGGCTGCATTGAGTTTGGTAGTGACGCATTTTTAGCTTTGACCGGTCAACATGCTTTTGACATGTGGCGTGCTCTGATTGGGGGGACAGGATTGGGAGATTTTTGATGGGGGACTGCTAGTCTAACCCTTATTTTAATTGTTAAGAAGGACACTAGAAAATGCTAAGAGCTCTTTAATTAATTTGGAGTACACATTTTATTATTTTTGTAAAAAATAGCATTCAAAATTTCTAAAATTTCATGACAGTAGCAGACAGATTAGTTGATCAAATTCGTAAATGGAATAACTTCTACATGAAGCGTATATTTTGATGGAAAGATTTATCTTTGTTGAACAAAAGCATTTTTTTCTTCAAATGACCAACAACTGCTACAAAGAGAATTGATCAAATTGCTTCTTGCACTGACAATTCAATTCTGGCCAACATTTCCGGAATTAATCAACACGAATTTCCTCTTTTTAAATTCATAACAACTTGGAATTCAATTTTGTTTCCTCCTAACAACCTACAAAAGTTGAATATTTGAGAGAGAGCCACGAGAGAAGATCTTCTGCCCGGGAGCGAGGACGGCCGTCGGATCGTACCGGGCCTTCCTCTTGAAAAATCGTGACCACCCGTCGCCAAAGTGCTCAGCCCAATCGCGCTCCGATTCATAGTGCGGGAGGTACAGTTTGAAATCGTAACCATTCGATCGACACAAGTTCACGATCTGGCGGTTCTGAGCAAGAACCTCCTCGAGTCGGGGGCCCTCCGGGTACGACCGGGGAAACCGGAGTAGCGCAACCAGATAGAATATCTCACTTTCCGGCAATGCCACCGACATCCGCCCGTCCCACCTGGATTTTAATTAAGCATATATAATATGATCAAAATACTATACCAAAAACATAACAAAATAACAAAAAAAAGGGAAGAACAATTCAAGTGTCACAGAATATCCTATATTGTCAAATTAAAGACTTTCTACTTCTCATCCTTTTTCCACATTTCGAGAACGAGAAGAAGAACCAACAAACTTGTATTTAATATTTATTATTCAGCAATCAGCATTGAAGGCTTTAAAGCCGTGTCTTTTTTTTTTTTTTTTTTTGAGGAAATCTTTAAAGCCATGTCTACATATGTCAAAATAAGTTTTAGGGGACAAACTGGGGGATGGAAGTGGGGCCATCAGGAAGAAACTGTCCCCAAAATGACCAACAGCCATTTAATATATTTATATCCTAACAATTAATATACCATGATATGAAATATAAATCCCTTTTTATTTTTCTTTTTTTAAGTTATATTACTACCTATTTTTCTTAACGAACCCCCAGCTGAATACCCACAATTGTTTAGCGATGATTCAACATTTACAAATAAGCAAAAACATAAATCTCTTTTTTTTTTTTTTTTTCTTTTTTTTTTTGTATGATAAGAGAGATAATATGTATACTCACTTGCTTCTGACCATCGGATAGACGAGCATGGGGCCGCCGATGCCGTCCTTGAGGATGTTCTTGAACACACGGCGGTCGAAGTCGACTATATCCGACGATGAAACGAACAGGTTGAGCCAAGGATGTGGCGTTGTCCAACTCCCATTTGCGCGCGCCTCTTTCTCGACGTGCTTGACGCGGGACAAGAACTCTACGTAACTGACGTCGACGATGAACTCCAGCCCTCTGATGTACTTCAATGGCTGCAACATCTCATCCACCCTCTAGAAAATAAGAAGAAATGTATTGTTATTTTTACTCATCAAAACTAACAAAAAATTGACTAAGAAATAAATGACATGCATATATTATAAAAACTTAGCAAAAGAGTGTTTGGTATTATGGTATAAAATGTAGTGTAAACGACATGAAAATATTACCTAAAGAGGAGGGATCCATTGATAATCTTGACAATTAGAATTTTTAAAATTTGTAAAAATTCACAAAAACTCTTAAAAATGAAAAATAGTTTATGGATGTATTATTTAACTTATAGATTGATAGTGTTTCAAATTTCAATTAAATTGAACATCATTTAGTGGCTTATCAAAATTTTGTGCACTTTTCAACGGTTGTAAATTAACAAATCTTTGAAGAGTAATCAAATATCGCTTAAATTGAATATAATTGGAAACATAATCAATCTAGAAGTTAAATAATACATCCATAAACTATTTTTCATTTTTAAGATTTTTTGTGAATTTTTACAAATTTTTAAAAATTCTTATTGTCAAGATTGTCAAATTAAGCATTGTCAATGGATCCCTCCTCTTATCTAAATATCTTGAGCTCATCTTTTGGCTTACTAATTTACAAAAAGGAAAATAAAAAATGGGAAATTTGAAACCTTTTATTCGAGAGGTTGGTTGACAGAACATAGTACAAGAGAAAATTGAAGGAAAGCAAAATAAAATAGTTGCAATCCATGAGGAAAAAAAAAAGAAAAAGTAGGCTGATATAAATTGGCACTTGGAGTTGGAGATGAATTTGGAGGCAAAAATATGAGCATAAAAAATGGAAAAGGGGCGAAATAATGTGTGTGATATGAAACTTGTTGGTTGGTTAGTTGGGGATGGGAACAAGTTTTGGGATTCCTCACGGGCATGTTTATGAACAACTACAAAGGGCATTTACGTCACGCCATGGATTCCCTTGGACGCATGTCGGTCGCAAGCAAGTGTCTACGACTGGCTCGCAGCATTTACCAGTACAACTTATTTATGCAGAGGAAGGAAGCCATTTCCGGATATACCCTCGAGAAGAATACCACATGAATGAATATAAATATATATGATACATGTTTGGTTTGTAATTTAGAATGAAAGTTTGGATGTATAATGGAAAGAAAGATGATGTCAGTATATCCCAGGAAGATACACGACAATGCAGACGGAGTACGACCTATGCACACGACCGCTCTCAGACAGACAGAGTTACTTCCCTCCTCTCCAGTCTTAACAAAAAACTACTCATAAAATTTAGTTATATATATATACGGCTACGCATGATCTAGTCTTTTTTTTTTTTTTTTGCAAACAATTTATATTTCACTGATAAAATGGTTTATTAAATTTAGGTTTTTGGATTATGATGCTTGTGATTTTTGTGACCGTTAGAATATGATTTTTTTGGGGGAAAGAAAAAAGGTTTTTTCTTTTTTGATGTACCCCATCAATGATTAGTGGAGTGAGTGGGGAGAAAAGGGGAAAAAAACTAGCATGTCCTCGTTTCATTTCTGAAAAAAGGAGTGGAACAAAACAGCAACTTACCAAAAGAAATTTTCCAGAATGACAAAACTATCCATAACACAACACAAATTCTCCTCCAATAATTCTTACCTCATTTTATCATAAAAAAAAATAATAATTCTTACCTCTTTTTATCATAAAAAAAATAAATAATTCTTACCTCATTTTATCATCAAAAAAATAAATAATTCTTACCTCATTTTATCATAAAAAAAATAATAATTCTTACCTCATTGACTCTGTCGTCCTGCCGATTGTTGAAGTGAACCGCCACCTCAAGGCAGTACAAAACCGGCCCGGACCCGGCCGGTATCCTGCCGGGATCGAAGCTTGGACCCGACGGGAATGGCACGGATGGCCACCCGTTGATCGGGTCAGAACTGTTGGCAAACGCAAAGCCTTCGACGTAATCGAACGTGTCCGGTCCGGTTCGGGTCACGAGCAGCTCGGCGTCCGCCGTGTATTCTTCGAACTTGTCATAGACTACACGTATCCACCTTACCTGCCATGGAAAGTTTGCTTCTTTTATATGAGTTTCTGGCTAGAATTAATTGTGTACAAAATATATTTTCGCACAAAAAAAAAAACAAAACAACATAAAAATATATTTATTTAGTAAAAACGGACAAAGAAAACGATCATGTTTATACTGTAAATAAAATAAGAATTGAGAAACAAATACCTGAAAATTTTGAATCTAAAAAATTTTAGCAGTTGAGATTTGTGAACTCATTCAATGACTGTCTTGTGACTATTAATCCCGAATCAAAAATCACATGCATCCCAACAAAACAATAAATTCTGGATCAAAATTCAAATCAATGCACAAAAAAAAAAAAAAAATAACACCCAATAAATAAAATCACACTATTTTTTTTTATCAGCATAAATTATTAAATTTCAGCCTTACCATGTTTGGTGCCGGTTGCAGAGGAATACAAGCCCGGGTTATGATCCCGAACTGCCCGAACCCGCCGAGCGCCGCGTAGAACAGTTCTGATGAGTTGTCGGGTGAGCACTTGTGGCACTCCCCGTCCCCGGTCACGACCTCCATTCGCACCACATTGGCCACCTGCGGGCCGTGCTTAAAAGCCTGCCCGCTGACGCCGCCGTTCGACAGCGTGCCGCCCACGGTCAGGCCCAGGTAATCGGTCCACGACACGGGGGCCATGTTATAATTCCTTACGCTCCATTCCAAGACCTCCTCCCATAACGCTCCCCCCGAAACATCCGCGTAGCATTGCCCGTCGGGCAATCTAGCCAGCTCCATCCCCGGGTCCAAGGACCGCATGTTCAGCACGAGGCCGCCGTCCGCCAAGGACTGCCCGGAGATCGAGTGCCCGTTGCCCCGTGCCGCAACTGTCAGATGTCTTGTACCAGTCGCAACACGTATAGCCGAGATGACATCCGCAGTCGTCTTGGGGTGGATCACTGCAGCTGGCACAGCATGCACAGTGCCACCGAAATCAGAAGAAGCCGTGAGTATCGACGGCTCCACATCAGCATCACCACTGCCACTTGTACCAGCAGTACCGGTACCGGTACCGGTACCATCAGAGGGGCTGGGAGATGTTGGGTTCTGCTGGGTGTGCTCAAGGTAGGCTATCATTAGTCAATTGGGGGATGATCAAAGATCAATTGTGGGTGTTTGGGTTTGTGGGTGTTATGGAATGAATGAGAGAGGATAATGAAGAGAGGAGAAGAGAGTGAGTTTCGTGTTGATTTGAATTGGTGGTGGGGTGGGGTGGGGGGTGTGGTGTGGGGCTCCGATTTATTTTGCTTTGCTTTGCTACCAGTGCGTCACGTCTCCCCCTTTTTTATTAGAAAAAAGATATAGAGTCACTCCTACTTGTAGGCTACCCATTCATCTGTCTTACAGTTCTAACACACAGAAGAGAATCTGCTGCTCTTGAGATTCAAGAGCAGGACCGTGCTCTTATTGATCAACCGGTTGTCCTCGATTCATCTCGGCAGTGTCATCTTTTTTGGGTAATCATAGCCGTCAAATTATAAGAGTAGGAACATGCTCTTTACTCTTTAAGAGCACTGGATCTCAAGCCCTGATACACCACGTGCATGCACTCATGATGTGCTTACTACAGTCGCATAAATGTTCACTGGAAACTGTAATGTATCCGTTCACTGTAAAACGATATCTATATATTGATTTGATCGGAAAGATATAAATGTTTACTGAAAAATGATATATGTTCATTAAAATACTACGGTGGACCGGTGAATTTGTAAAAAGGTGGAAGCTAGTTCTTACTCTTCTTATTATGTGTTTCTGATGATAATGAGGGCTGATAACTTGCACCAAGAGAAATTCAATTCCCTTCTGATGTTTCAAATCTGATGATGATGCATATATGTCACTTGTTTTTTAGTTTTAGTTTTAGTTTTTGTGGTCCATGTATATAGGTCTGTCTAGGGGTGTACAAAAAACCCGTCAACCCGGCCGACCCGTCCGACCCACCCGACCCAACCCGTTTTTTACCGGGTTAGAGACATTACCGGGTTGGGTCGGGTTTTAATTTTGACTAACCCGTTTGCCGGGTTGGGTTACGAATTGAGCATTTAGAAACCCGTCTAACCCCGACCCGCCCGCAACTAGTTATAAATTATAATTTTATACAAACTTATATATACAATCTATTAAAAAGATAAATAATGAGACAATAATTTAAGAATTAAGTTCTTATTTAAGATCGATATAAAATTTTTATGATGTTTTTGGTTAATGCTTATTATGTCTAACTATTTTTTTTGCAACTTTATATGCTCGTTCTATGTTTCTAACATGAAATTTAGTTAATAAATATATAACGAGTACTCTATATATAATTCCTAATTTATGTTTAACATTAAGTTATCTTTATATTACTTAAGTTATCCAAATATATATTATCATCAAGTTATAAATCACCATTAACATGGTCAATATTATAAAAAAATAAAAATCATATGATTAATAATTTAACCGAAACTACAACCCGTTTAACCCGCGTAACCCGTACAACCCGCAAAAACCTGTACGTAAAAAAGTAGTCGGGTTGGGTTGGGTTACGGGTGGGTTGAGTAACAATATTTTATAACCCGGTATAATCGGGTTGGATTCAAATTTTGATAAAATAGAGTTAACCCGCCCGTTGTACACCCCTAGGTCTGTCTATTCTTACAACAATATATACACTGCTTAATTGTTTTTATTGCTTTCAGAAAATTCTTACATTTTTAATTTGAATAATGCATCTGTAATTTTCTACTTGTAGTATATATCTTGTTGCATTTTTTTTCCATCTAAAAAAAATATCAGTACAAAATTATTTAAATTGATTGATATATAAAGCACTATAAATTTGTAAGTTCAATAATACATCTACAATTTTATTATTATTTTTTTCATTTTACAAAATTTTCACTGATTTTTTTAATTAATTAAAAGTTTCCTTGTCAACATAATTAGTATTTTTTTAATGATTCCTCTCCATAGGTAAGACAGATTGTCTATATATAACAATAACATCAATTGAATTACAGTACTACAGTTTTCTCCTTTTAATTTTATTTCACCATATTACTTTTACTTTACATGCACAAGAAGATGCATGAAGTACGTTATGATTCCAGCTAAATTATTATTTGACCAAATCCTACATTAGCAAAGTATCTATATTATGCATTCAGATTGCAATTTCCGAACTCATAATTTCGGTATTTGCTATTGTATGGATATGAACTTACCAAGTTAAAATGGAAGGGCCAATATTCTGCAAGCATCCATTTCATCCATTTTAATTAGTAAACTTTTGAGAACATAGGCATTGTTTTTGTATATGTTACATTACATAAGATATTAATTGTCCTCAGGCACATTCAACATTATTCTATGTTGGTAAGAGAGTTCTATTGACAACTATTAATTTATTATATTTGACAACATCATAATTAATTACCAACCTACGAATAAATCCTTAATAAGTTTTTAAAATAGAGTTTTTTTTTTTTTACAAATGTATTTAATTAATTAGTGTTTTAAATATCCAATACATCATTACTGTCATTATCTACAAGATAGCACACCAAAATTTTAACAACATGTATTAAAAAAAAAAAAAAGATTCAACAATGTCTTATCGACTAAGCAAGTAAAGATACGAGTATATGACGTGCAATCAAAATACCATAATCATAGAGATACGGTAGTAGTTCCAAATAACATGTTGCTATCGAATCAAAAATAAATCAGTCAGTTGATTCCAAAACATTAATTCCTTCATCAACTTTATCCCCCCCTTAATTATATATCAAATTCGATGTAATCTTCTACAGATTTTTCATATCATCCGGGGTTTTTACAGATCCCAACTCCTCTGTACTGTCTACGAGAAGAATTAAATTTGTTGTTCATGAGACTGGAAGGATTGATACAGTTGATACGGGGGGTTGTCTGCCACTCTGCTTGGAATTGGCAAAGTGCAAGGAAGGTGTGGTAAATTAGGCTAGCTTGGCATTTATCATTTAAGAACATATTGGATTTTCTATGCCTCTCTGTCTCTCGATCATTATTAGTTTGATATATGAGAGTGCATGCTGGGGCGGAGCCAGGATTTGAAATTAGGGGTCTAGATGCCGAGGAACAAAATTTATTGGGGGTAAAATGAAAACTCTCAACAAAATACACTGCATATTAACGTTTCTATATACAAACTCGAAAATCATGGGGGGTCACACCCCCCTCCACCCCCCTTCTTTCCGCCCCTAAATGCATGTTTGAGAAATAAAACTGATTTATTCCACAAAAATCAGGTTCAGAAGCCTACAAAACCTCTGTGAAATTCCTAATTGATAATATATAGTACGGTACTTCAAAGACATAATGATCCAAAATAATTCATTATTCAAAGAAGCATTTTCTAGTTAACAAGTAAAGAGCTCACGCGTTGCTTTAGGCTAAAATTATTATTTTTCATAATATTTTTGTAAGATAATATGTAATGACCCTTGTATTGAGGAAATTGATACAGGCCTTAAATTTTAACGGGCTGAGACATTAACGACGGGCATTAACGTAAATCAACGGTTCTGATCTATCCAAGAAAATGATCAACGGCTCAGGTTTCTTATTTGGGAAAGATAGTCCTTTCATTTTTTCCAATATGTTTTTATATATAGCAAGGATTTCCCATATAAAGTTGAGTAGATAACGTTAACAAAAGCTATCAAAAGAACAATATAAATATATATCATGCCTATACCAAAGTCAGTCCTTATGAAAGCAACTATAATGTAAACTAGAGCAACAAAATCCATAAAATGACAACATCATAATCTACTGAGAATTCTGAGACGTGCCTTTTCTATCCTTCCATATGAAACCGGTGACAAAAATCTTGGACTTGTGTTTCTGATGAAAGGTACTCGACAAATAAACTAAGTTAAAGCATGTTGTGTTGGTGTGTGAGCTAGCTAGCTAGTTGTAAACAGACTGGCTTTAAAATACTAATTTGTTGCATGATTTTTCACAGGATAGATAGATAGATATATATATATATCGTTTGTATGTACGGTATAGTCATTAGTCAATGGGCTATATGTCTTGTTAGGCAATGCTAGATGATCAGTTTGAAGATTTGAAGTGCCTAATCCTCAACTTTTCTTCAGCATATATATTTCTCGTTCAAAAAGTATCATATCGTTTTCACATAGAATTTAGTTTCTAGAAGCGTTTTTTTTTTTTTTTTTAATCAAAGGGTGTGCAAAATTCTACAAATTAAATTGTACAAATCATTCATCTGCCTAAGATTTCTTTTACACCCTCTGTTCAAGGTTTTCAGACCCATTTATTTTACCTAAAAACAGGCCGTGAGACTTTTGGGTTATTGAGTCTGGCCAACTCTCAGAAAGTATCAGAAAATAAAATGGAGGCCTGTCTGATGCTAAATCTTCCATTCAGCCCAATTCAACAAAGAGGCATTCCTTGTGAATGAACAATTCAAAAAAGTAAAAACTGGATCGGTTTGCCAGACTCCTATGAAATAATGCAACAAGCCCAATTAAGGGCTTTATAAAGTCTGTGCCTAATTAAGTTGCACATATATATATACTAGCCCAACATTAATATCTTGTTATGTCCCCTTGCGTATGAAGCTGGCCCAATATATACAGGTCCAAAATTTGTGCCTTGAATATGTAGTCATAGTATGGGATTTGTATCTGCTACCATTATTTTCAATGATAGGATGCTACCATTGTCAATGACATTGGGACCCACAAAAAAGAAAAACTCCCCTATTGCTAAATCTGGGCCGTTAAAATACATCCAATGGCTGTTATAAAGGAATAACAGGGTCCTGCTATTGAAATTAATGGTAGCAGATACGAACCCCATAGTATGGGCTAGACCCATATTTTTTCCTCGAGAAAATGTAGTCATATTTTGGTGTCTCGCCCTTCAACTCCATGTGGCATGTACGGACATATTTAATTATTGATTATTAGTTTATTACAGACACTTTTTTATTTTTCCATTATACAAATTTTATGCCTCCACAGCATTTGCCAGAGCGACAAGATACTTGACATTAATTATGGTATGTATTAATTATGTATAGCAAAAAATTACATTAAATTGAAAGGTTATAATAAGAATGAATTGAGCCCAATTCAAACGAAAAATGTAGAGGGTTGGAAAAGAGCAATTTTGTGCCCCCGCTTAACTCGAACTATTTATTCTTTCTTGGCAAAAAAAATCAATAAGAGTGAATTTTTTTTTGTTTTAAAAAAAAATGGTTATAAAAATCTTCTATATTGATGTCGAACATTATGCTCTCCATTTGAACATGAAATACTAATTACCAACCATTAGTACTTTACACTCTTTACCATATTAGTATAAGCCTGTAATCACTATTAACATAATTAATTGTTGTGTTAGGAAAATCCAATGGGATGGGAGATTAATTAGCTAGCTCAAAATAGTACAATAAATAATTCTTCTAGCATGAAATAAAAATGTAAAATAAATAATATTGTAAGCTTGGCACCATAAAAATTATATATTTCCTCTAGAAATTAACTTTACATCTAAATAAAAAATTAAGCTAATTAATTAAACCTCCTGCAGACTACTGTTTATTAAAAAAAAAAAAATAAACAAGACAAAAAGAATTTTCATCATGTGAGGCTACCAACGGCATATTCATTCATGATATCAATATATATTCCAATATAAATAAATATCTAGGCGAAGGCTCATCTATATATGTTTGACTAAGGTAACAACTGCACTGCACATCAAACCTATCTATATTATACCTATCTATATTATATTATATATATAATAATACAGGGCCGACAAATTAACCAGATGTCAAAGTTGCACCGTGGGTCTGTTCAAAGTTCTAACCAAACTGAACATGCATGCAGCATATATTGGGATAGATTAAAATAGTTCAAACTGAGAGAATCTGCACTGCACCAGAGCATATATATATATATGTATGCAGCAGTTAAGTACTGGTTATTTTACTTTACTTTGTCTGTATTATTATTGCCAAGTTATATATGATCTAAGAACAAGCTAGCTAGTTACTGACCCCAAACGGCAAGAAAACATTAGTTTGATCGATCTGAGCTAATTTATTTGAAGTTGTTCAGATTTACAGACCAAATTTATCCGGAGATTATCTCCATTTTTTCTGTTACAGGATATAACTGTTGCTGGAATTTTGAGTTGTGCAAAATGGAGAAAGATTGATTAAACATGAGATTCATCATGTTTATTTATTCAGTCAAACAGTAAAACGCCGTGCAATGTTTTTCTCTTTTATTTTTTAATTAAGATGAACCCATGATCAGGACCATCAAATTTAAATGTCTGCAGAGACACTGTGCATTGTTTAATTTTTTTTTTAATTTAGAATTGCCACCAATTTTTGTGTAATCAAATTACAAGCAAACAGATAGAAAAACAAAGATCATTACATTACTCTACAAAATCCAAATATTAATTGCAAATAGTAATCTAATCTCTCCTTACCCTTTGTCAAATTTGGAGTAACTAATTATTCACAGGCTAACAGCTGTCCAGAACAGCACTTGCTACTGACAGACAGATCCTATCAGATTACAATTTCTTAATCACCACAGATCCTATCAAATTGCACGACCAAATTAACAAAAGGGTTTAAACTTTCATGCTCCTATAATATAAATACAACTAAACCTTTTCAAATTGCTCTGGCAGGACAGTCAATATAAACACAGAGTATATAAACTGATCAGACAGAGGAATCTTAGGAGCCAACAAAAACTAACAAATTAAGGCATCATATATGAGCTCCATCTCACGTGCAGAATATATATATATATACATGCGTCCGATTCTGCTGTTATTCTTCGGCGATAACAGGACCCTGATACTCCGACGGTGACCGTCGGATTAATACCGAACGGTTCAGATTCAGTGTAAAGTTCGGTTTTTGAAGTAAAAAAGAGTTTTGCCGAACAGATCTCGTCCGTCCATTTTAATCCGACGGTGCCGATCGGAAAAGTAGGACCTTGTTATCCGAGGGAAGGATAACAGCGGAATTGAATCCATATATACATATATATATGGTGGTTTTTTGCTAGATCCCTGATTTGGTTGCATTAATTTAGGGTTTAAGTTCTGACCAAGTGCACGAGATCCAGAGCTTGTGTAAGTAACTAAACCTACACTTTTTTACACTGCAGAGATTAACGACAAAATTGTAGTAGTAAATTATCAAGAGTTGTGTACAAATTGTAATATCAGACAAAATGGTCCTCTTAATCACTTAGTTGTGTAGTAATAGAATATATAAGATTGCAATTTTGACAATGCAGATTACTTACTTAACCATGGTAAATTAGTAATTCTGACATTTTTGACAATGAAATTTCAAATCAATTTGAAAAGGAACCAATAAAAGAGAATTATTTATATTCATATATTTTAAGCAACTTGCACTGTCCCAATTAAGAATCGACATATATTTCAAGAATTTATTTATATTTTTTATTTTCAAAAATCATTTTTGAATTTATCTAAAATTTATCAAATAATTATTGTAGTCAAGCAATACTTCCTCTTCTATATAAATTCAACATAATTTGTGATCTTTATTGAGTAAAGATATGATGATCATAAACCCACAAAAGTTTTCCATGTGTTAAAGGCTTAAAGCTCAAAACCAGATAGAATCACCTATTTTGATGTATATGACTCAATATATTCTAAGATTTATTATCTTATATGATAAAAATTTTCTGTGTTTTTAAAATTTTGAAATATTTTTTTTTCATTTTTTTTCAAAGTTACCATACAATATAATCAAATATACCAATGTTTCATGTAACATTATTTTTTTATAAATCCCAAAATAAATATTCAAAAACAATCCAAAATGGAAAGTTCTTGGTATCCCATAAGATTTATATAAAAAAAAAAATCATTGAGCCGTATAAATCGAAATATGAAAGTTATTTAACATGTTTTCTTTTTTAACTTCATTTCTTCATTCGATGCGAGTTTGAATTTATCGTATATTTACTCCCAATTTATGTCTTCAACGTGATTGAATTGTGAAGCGACACGTGCCAAGACAGAAGCAATGGACGGTCCGTAGCTTTTAGATGAGATATATGCAACATGATAAGCGGCTATTCATTCGTTAATATGATCCATTTCATTCGTTGCCTTCAATCTGATTTTCTTTTTCCTTTTTTAAAATTCAATTTTAGTTCAATTAATTAATTAGATTAGAGAAAGGCAAATAAAAATAAAAAAAATAGTAATGCAGTATATATTACTAAAAAATCTTAAAAGAACATAATGTATTAATAATTTAATATAGATGAATTCTGCTGTCATAAATCGATCATTAATTTTTTCATTTGAAAAGAAAATTATAAGCAATTGAGCTGTCTGATCAATGAATAATGGAATTAAAAAAAATGACTTAATTATGTGATTTTTTGCAAGAAATTAATCAATACAAAATTTAGTTTGAATCATACTTTTCGGATATAATCCTGTAATTTCTGTAATAAATTGTGTGGTCACATAAAGTTCCAATTTTTTTTTTTTATTATAGCCCGTAGGCCGGTAGGCGTGCATACACCATACACCCTACCTAATTAGACCCATCCAGAATTCAATCTCAGGTCTCCACATAGGGAGCCAATACCATTACTAACTAAGCCGGTGGGCAAGTTCCATCATTTTTAACTGACTGCAAAACTCAATAAATACACAAAATATATGAATTTAATTTCGAATGACTTGGACGATTCATCTGTGCTTCAAGTAAAAAAGGAAGCAAGACATGATCGGTATCTATCCATCTATTCTATTCAATCACTTGTTTGTGGTGAGTACTGGGTGACTGCCTGCCTGCCTGACTGCCTGACTGAGTAACTGGTGCCTTGAAAAGAATCAGTAGTCAATGTTATGTCAGGACTCAGCTCAGCTCAGCTAGACTGATCAGGACCTTTTGAACAACGCTGTCTACAAAAGAACCAGTACAACAACAACAAATTAAACTTGAGTGAGTCGCATGCACAAGAAACTTTAATTAATTTGGCTTTTACATGAAATGAACTAATGAAGCATGTGTTAGTACTGTTACTTAATTAGAGTAGTGCGTCCCAGGCACAGGCTTTTATCTTATGATAATAATAAAGTATTGAGTAATACCTAGCGTCCATAGAAAAACCGTCCATATATAGTGTCTGTAGGTTACCTTTCGGGATGTATCCGTTACATTTCGGAATGCAACTGTTACATTCCGTACACGTCTATAGATGTATGGACTGTTTTTCAATGGACGCAAGACGTTTCTCATAAAGTATTATTGGTTTTGCATGCCAAAATTAATTATTTTAATGTGATAGGTACACTTAATTAAATTACTTAACAAATAATAAAGGTCTGTAAAAGAGATGCATGACTTCCTTTATGTTGTTATGTAATGGTGATAATTAATATCTTTAATTGTAATCAAGAAAACAACAAACTAGTAGAGACATATAAGTTGCTTATGTGCCATACATAGATAGAACCTGTATTAGTGCAGCTAGCAAATACATGAACATTTAAAACAAGAAAACTAGCTAGTTTTCATGCAAGTAGCTACTAGCATTATGATGTTGTTTCCGTTGCAAAATAAGGGCTTTTCTGCCTGGCACTTTCCGGTAATTAACTAGGTGGTGGAATGATATTTATTTATCTATATATTAATTTATTTATTTGTGATTTCAGGCATGCACTCACTCAGTCTGTCTGTCTGTCTGTCTGTCTGTCTGTCTCACTGATCAGTCTGAGTAGTGAGTACCAGCTGAGTGAGAAGAGAAAAAAAGAGACGACAGATACGACCAAAGATTTCATTAGCTCTCTCTGACTCTGACTCTGTACGAACCCAATTCAAAGCTGTGGGGGGCAGGGCAGCCCAGGCCAGGGCAGCCCTATGTAAATATGTAATCCCCCTTATTTCAAAAAAAAAAATATGTAATCCTCCCCCTCTCAAACTCAAACCCTGGTCGTGTCAAGCTTCTTTTGCTGTGACATGATGCCATGTTTAGCTTGCCTTTAGGCTCTAGCTAACCTATTTTCGTTTCTTTTTCCTTGCATGATTTTTATGCATATGTATGTGCATTAATTTATGAGAAACATCTTCATGTTAATTGAAAAACCGTTTAAATTTTTATAGATATATATAGAATGTAATAGATACATTTTGAAAATGTAATATATGATTGTTAGGGGGAGTTTTTTTTAATGGACCCTATATATGTACTACTCTTAATTTATATAAAACTTGGTTGGGATTTTATTTCATGTAAGTTAATATTATAAACTTGTTCAGTACTTGAAGAATAGAATTTTTTTTATTATTCCGAAGTTGGTAATTTGGTATTTGGTACATATGCCGACACATGTTAGTGTTTGAACATTTCAAAATTCCCCTCAAAAAAAAAAAAAAATTCAAAATCTAGCTAGATCGATCATCATCACCTTTTTTTTTTCAATATTTTAAGCCTCTTTGTTTTAACAGTTAGAGAGGCGAATGTGGCTGAAATAAGTTGTTAGCATCGACTGATGTGACTAACTATCACCAACACAGCCTCCAACATGCATGCATTGACAACAGTTCCTTCCACACACAAAAAGAAAAAAGAACAGTGAGGCATACATAATTATAATTGACCAAGTAAAATATAACAAAAAAAAAAAGAGCCACTAAAATCATTATTACAAAGGATGATTAATAAAGAAAGATAATATAGGACCCTCTTATACCACATCACTCACCTTGGTCGGTGTAACAAAACTAGAGAATCCTAATATCAATTTTTTTAAGTGCAGCTTCTAATTGGAAAAAAAAATACAAAAGAAAATATAAAATTTAAAGACCTAAAAATTAAACAAACAAACAAATTGGCATTTGCACTAGCTATTAATTAATTAATTTTCCTCCATCAAGTGTGTTGCAAAATCCAAATCATCATCACTGGTACTCAGTTATCTGCATCCAAAAGAAAACCCACAAAAAAAAAAAAAAAGTTATTAGAGAAACTTAACAAAATAATTAATTACTACAAAATGTTTATATTGTGATTATGTGATTATATATTAATTAAGAGCTCTATTAATTAACATGTTTTATATATGGTTTCAGGAAAAAGATGAACAAACCAACCATTGAAGTGATCATGGTGAGCCATAGGAATGGAAATAGAGAGCTGGGTCTTGGAATAAACCTCTTCCAGATCCATCCAAGTGTCCTTCTTCTGCGGCCACTCGTCGAAGAAAGGCCGCAGCGGTTTCTCCGCCTCGGTCGTCGTCGTCTCCCCCCGGCCCGGTTTCTCCAGCTTCAAGTCTGCCCCCAGGAGGAAGCAGTGCTGCTGGCTGCCGCGCTGCTTGTCCTGATCAGCCTGATCATCCCTGCCGGTGAACAGACCGGTGGAGGTGAATGGCACGTAGGCAGCAGTGCTGCTCTGCTGGTGCTTTGTTGGCTCTCCAAAAGGGAGTGCCCTGAACTGCCATGAACTGTCCCTTTCCCCAGTTGTTGAGCTCTCTGTGTAGAAAGCTTGATGTTCCTCCAGTTCTCTCAGTCCCCCTCCCCCATGTGTGTACCTGTTCTTATCAGAAGAAAAGTTATTAGAAATTTTTAATTTAGAGCAGATCAGAAGCAAAGAATGATTCTTTTTTTTTTTTTTTTTTTTGGTGTAAGACAGTAAACTGTCATTTTTATTTTTGTTAATTAACCTAGCTGATCATTCTTGGTATATTTGACAGTAAAAATTGTTTACTATGAAATTTTCTCCTAACATTTTATTATGACACAAATATTGCTTAATTAATTAGATATGCATTTGTATTTTTTTTTTTTTTTGCCTCTAATAAAATATGGAGTGAGATATTTCACTTTTTTAAGAATCCCAATAGATATTTTCAAGTCCCATAGGGTATGTTTGTTTGAAAAATTCAAAAAAAAATACCCAAAACAATTCAAAAAAAAATAGAGACAAACAAATGATGAAATCAAAGACTAATTAAACACACCTGTAATCTCTGTCTGAAGAGTAGTAGGAAGAGGCATTGTTGAAGTGGGAAGAAGAGGAGGAAGAGTTCATCTGGCTCTGGTACAGGAGGTTATTGTAAGGCTGAGGAGTCGACATCGACAGAGAGGAGGCGTAAGGCGAAGACGAGGAGGTTCTGGAGGCGGAGTTGGCCGACGACGCTGAAGAGGGGCTCGGATGCGGGTTCGGGTTCGACGAGGCCAAGGGCATTTCCACAGGCTTTCTTGAACGGTTCTTGCCTCGGTGCATATGCTTCTCGCAGTACTTCGAGTCGGGGTACGCCTCCTTCGAGCACCGCCATTTCTTGCCGTCGGTACGCCTGCACCGCCCCGGCTCCGGATCCTCCGCCTTCCGCGAGAAGCCCATTTGGTAGCATCCCCATCCCACTGCATTAATTTCAAACCATTTTTTAGGATCAAGATCAATATATATATATATATATAGCTAATCAATTTCCTTTTTTTTTATCTATTTGAGATGGAAAGTCTCCATATTTTTTTGTTGGGTTTTTCCCTATTGTTCTTAACTAGGATTTAATGATTTATTTCAATGTTATTGCTAATAAATCATGATCTTAATAAGGTGTGTATGAAGCATATATGATCACTTAAAGAAAAAGAAGAAAAAGAGAAAATAACAATAAAGAGAACAAAAAATAGGAGAAATGGAATAAAAGGGCATGCAGTTAGCTGACATGAGGGCTGAGTGGAGAAGCCGAGAGAAGGGGAGGTGAGGGAGGCGTCGAGGAGGAAGCTTCTCCTGATCGGGACGATGAGGTCGGAGGGGATGGGTATCCCGGACGCCATGTACTTGTATATCAGAGCCTGGTGCTCCAGCTCCTGCCATTGCGTCGGCGTAAAGGGGTACCTGGTTGCCCTTCCACTCATCATTCTTAGTTTGTTGCAAGCAGCAATGGAGGGAGGGATGGATGGATGGGGGAGGAGAGGATGGAGGGTTTGGGGGGAGGAGGAAGGAGGAAGAAGGGAGAAGGAAGCGGAGATGAGAACAGAGGGTTTGGGTTTATATAGAACACAAGAGCAAAGGTTTTACGTCTCTTGATTTTTTAGTTCTTTTATGTGTTCCTCTATGTTATATTGGACAACCTACCGTCAATAGTGAAAAAAACCATAAAATGTAACAACATTCACTGATAAAGTGGACTACATAAGTCTCATTTGTAATTATTTGTGAGTGTGGATGTGTCCACAGATATATTTATTTTTTTATATACCCTCTGTTTTTGCAAGTATAGTAAATTGAAGCGGAGTAAAACACCTTAACGTCTTAGTATTTGGGGGTAGTGAAGCAAATAGATGAAGTAAAGTGGATGGAATGAGCAAAATATGTGAAATGTTGGTGATTTAGTTTAAAGCACCTATATAGTTACGTTAAATTACTACACCTTAAATCACTTCTATTTGGTGACTTAAAACGCCTAAATCATTTACTACACCACTAATACACTTTTAATGCACTTGCCAAACGCAAGGATAATGAGGAAGGATGCCTTGACAATATTTATTTTGACAATCATGACAATAGAACAATTAATAAGTTTGAAAAAAAGATTTAAAAAATCTTAAAAATCTTAAAAATGGAAAAAGTTTATATACATGTTGTTAAACTTATAGATTGATTATATTCTTAACAACATTTAATTTCAGTGTTGTCTAATAATATATCAAAATCTTTTCAAATTACAACCTTTAAAAAGAGAACAAAATTTTGATGAGCTATCAAACGTGCGATACCCAAATTGATTGAAATTTGAAACACTATCAATCCATATACTAAATAATACATCTAAAAACTTTTTTTTCATTTTTAAGATCTTTTAAATACCTTTTTCAAATGAATTGTTCCATTATCATGATTTTCAAAATGAGCATTGTCAAGGGATCCCTCCTCACATATATTTGGGTCATATCTACTATCTCAATATTAGTGTCTATAGTCCATACATCCACATTGTTACGAAGTCAGAGATAAGTGTTACAAAATTTGATATAAAAGCTACAAATTTTGTCTATGTGTGTGTGGATAGTTAAAAAGTTTTATTGGATGTCGACGTTTGGATTTAACGTTTAAACGCCGACATTTAAAAAGTATGCATAGTCTTAGAAATAATTTTAAAGCGGGCATAGTTCTTAAATTCAAAATTTTTTTGAGCCTAGACAAAAAAAAAATTCCTGAAAAATTCCTATATAATTCTCCCTCTTTTTTGAGTTGAGGGTTGCAGAACCTTGGCTAGAGAGTAGAGATGGGGATGGCTTAAATGTGTGATTTTGTGTGTGAGGGGAACCGAAAGGAAAGCAATGGGAGATTTATTGCATTCATTGCATGCAGATGCAGCAGTACCCTATTTTGCACTGTTTGTTTCCAAGGAAAATAGAAATTGTAGTTCATCACCAGAACTGTTTCCCCCAAACAATTTTTCGATTTTGGTTTCTTTTTTTAAAAAAAACTATTTTATCAAAAGAAAATATTAATATTAATAAAATATTTTGAGGGATTTTGAATTATCGATTGCTTTGTTGAGAGAAATCGAAAGATCCTAAACAAGTGGTTAACTCTCCCAGATTCTTCCCGCAAAGAACCAATCTCACTAATATCCCGTTTGATAATAAGTGTCATAAATTAAAGGACAGTAAGAAGTTGCATCTATTTTAAACAACAGCGTTTGGTTGTAAGATAGTGGATAGATGTGATGTAATATGTAAAAAATGCAAAAATATTGGTGAATTAGTTTATAATATCTCTATAAAGACATTAACTTACTACACTTTAAATCATCATTTCAGTTTGTTAACTAAAAACGTTTTAAAATCACTTTTACTGAGATATGAGTAATATAGCACAGTAAAATCGTGATATGCATATTACCCCTAATTCTTATTTTAAATTATCTTGAAATTTTGAAAATGTGTATTGAAAATTTATGTCAACAAAAAAAAAATTTGAGTTAAATTCACCAGAATCTCCATTTGTTTAAATACATGATATCTTTACTCATATAATTGTTGTATAAATGTTTTAGTATTTTTCAAGTAAAATTATCTGCACTACAAATTACTTAATTTTTTTTAAATTACAAGGAAAAAAAAAATGCTCCTGATTGCAACAAACAAAAGAAAATTTTATGGGTGCAAACATTGAGCAGGATACCAATTCCTGAAATAATAATAAGGATAGGATAGGTGAGTAAATGTAGAGATGCTAAGGTTGTAGCTAGATAGATAGATAGATTTGAGTACAAAGGATGGGTCATTCAGTCAAGATGCAAAGTGTGGCCTGCAGAATCTCCTGTGTCGCTGCATGCTTATATCACATTCTCCTCTCTTTAGTCTTTCCCTCTGATGCTTGCTTGGCTTTCTGATTGATGTGAGAGTTGTATGTTTGAAAGGAACAATAATAAACTAATTTTTTGTTTAATTTAATATGGATTAGTGAGTCAGCAAATTTGGTAGATAACAAGTTGTTTGCTCATTTTTTTTTTTTTTAAGATAAAAGATGAGAATCAAGCTACTCAAATTTATAAAATTTGGTGATTATAATAATTCATATTACAGTTAATTAATTTCAGAAAGCTGATATATGGAGAGGAAAAAATTAAAGCAGTCACAACTAGTTTAAAATTTAAAATCCGGAATATTTTAGGAGTAAGAGAGACACAACTCCATTATATAAAACACACAGATAAACCGACACTATTATATATCTCAAATTCTCAATAAATTTATTATTCATTCATTCATTCATTTATTTATCTATCTATCCATCATATTTTCAGTGTACAGTATACAAACCCGAGCCATACAAATGTAGAAATCTACAAACATATGAACCCGGAAATAAATTAGAATTGGCAGAGAAATCAAAGCCAAAAACAAATATATATAATAAGAAAAAGGGGATGTCAGGTACTGGCCCCTGAAAGCTGACGAGAGGAGCTAGCCTGTGTACAGTGTACCAACAAAATTTAATACTTGGTAGTTATCAATATTATTGTTATTGTTTATTTATTTATACTTATTATTATTATGACTGAGTGCAGAGGGGTGCAGACAGACAGACAGACTGACCAATTCAGACACACATCTGACCTCCCCTTCTCTCTCCACAACTCGGTATCTATCTATCTATCTATCATCTATCTATCTATGTATGTTTATCTCTGTTCTGATGCAAGATGCTGTGCTTCATCCTTTTGTTGTTGGTGTTGTCTCTCTGCCATATATATGTGTTTACTGAAATTTATAAACTAAACAGACTTATAAGCTAGCTAGCTCAATCCTCATCAGTTGTTTGTTTTTGTTTTATTATGCCCCAGGCAGCCTTAATTTGGGGGTCATCTTAAAACTGGTACTTGTCGATGAAAAAAAAAAAAAAAAACTGGTACTTGAACATGTCAACATTTGCTAAAAATAACACTGGGGGCTTTATTGCTTTAATGTTAAAGGGCCAGAAACCCCAAAAACATATCACATTTAAGGAGAGAAATCAGAAATCCACTACTGTTGCTAGCTAGCTACTGCTAGCTAGCCAGCTGCACTTTGCTTGGACGTACTATTATATATATGCGATGCAAATATATATTGTTCTTTATCATTGGTTGACTGAAAGGTACAGCATCAATTATACAAAAAAAATAATAATAAAGAATGCTTCTTTTTTTTTCCTTTTTTTTTTGGGTTTTACATCAATGATACTTTGCGTCTTTTCCTTTTCTTGAATGGCATAAATTTTTAGAGCATTTGAAATCTTTCAGAACATACTAATTTTTGTAAACATAATTTACAATGGAACTGATTTTGGAGATGGTAATGGGAAGTTGGTTGGGAGATGGGAATCATGCATCCGTTTAATTTGCTGCCATGTTACAGGGGGTCTCTTAATTGCCAAAGACAAAAATGCTTTTGACCCCCCTCCCCTCCTCTCCCTGCCTGCATTGCATAACATAACTTCCTTCCCACCGGACCTTATATCATTGAATATGTATGTTTTGATGACATGAAACAGGGAGTAAATACAGAATTTAGACATTGTTTGTTTATTTACCTTTCATTTATTCTGAGATGATGATTAGCTAGAAATGCCTATAGTGCAGGTTGCCAGTAGTGGAAGTGCCTCACTAGCTCTCTGTGCCGTCTTTAAAGGAAAGGTAAATAAAAAGGGACCTGGTTTCACTGCTGACATTTTGACTGGATTAATACAGGTATTGACTTCTCTAACTTGTTGCAAACTGGAGATTTTCCCTGTCCACTTTACTGAGCAAATGTCTAGTACAACTTTTTTTAAAAAAAAGGAATATATTAGCAAAGTGTTAGATTAGTACATACAAAATTAAGATACAACAGTACAGTTAAATGTTGTACTAATTAAAATAGACCAAATATAATATATGAATATGATTTCATAGAGGATAAATATATTGTGCATGCCCTGTTGAATCTGGAAGCAAGGGACATGTCTTGTTAAGCTTGTCAAGTGGAGAGCTATATATATATATATATATATATATCTGCAGCTAAGCATAAGCATTGAATGAGAGCCAGTGGGAACAAATTAAAGAACACATGGGCTTGTGGCACAGTGTGGGTCACTGGCTGGCAGGCCATGAACAGTGCTGATCAATGCCTATCAAACATCCCTCTCTGCGCCTTTATTATCAGCAGACAAAATTATATATATAACAAATTTATAAAGCCCAGAAAATTAAAACATAAAATTAAAAAACAAACAAACAACGGACAGCTAGATGGATAGAGTAATACCCCGCGTCCACAAAAAAGCTATTCATAGCATTTATAGGTTACATTTTGAGATGCATGTTACATTTTGTGGTGTATCTATTACATTATTTGTACGTCTATGTCTATATAGATATATGGACGGTTTTTCAATGGACGCAAGAGGTTTCTCAGATAGATAATTTTTTTTTTTTGATTCACTCAGATAGATAAATTAACCGGGTTGGAACTCGGTGGCAGAAGATAGAACCACTGATTCCCCTAGACAAACAACTCTTCCTTGTCTTGTTTGGAGAGAAGATATATATGATGCATGGAAAAGAGGTTCTACTGTTCTACCTAGCTAGCTAGCTACCTTCCATCTAGAATGCTCTCAGTTTTGTTTAGTACCTTAATTTGTTGCTTTGTATATATATGACTCAAATCGTTTGTGGTCGGCACAATGATCAGTTGTCCCTGACCCTGTGTGTACAAACTATGGTCACACTGTCACTCTCCAAAACTGTATAATTAAGCTGAGCATCATTTGGTTTGGTTTCTTTCGTATTTTTACAAGGTACAACACAAGTAAAACTAAAACTTTATCATAATTTTGTAGCTTGTACTATATCCTCTCATCTTGCAAGCTTCGTTATAGAAAGCGAATGGGTCATGCATGTCTACTCTCCCCAACAAATTTGTCCACGTATCCGCATTGTTATAAAATTTGTGGTGGAGTTACAAAACTTATACGTATATGTGGATATGTGGATAATTAAGATGAGAACCTTTGAAAATTAAGAAAAAAAAAAACATGATTCATGTCAAATTTCATTATTGTTTCAAGTAACATTTGTTTGTTCACACTTTTAATTTCTCACAGGACCAATAACACTTCCAAATTCTTTTTTAAGAGTTGTACTGCCTTGCACCAACTTCTTATTTGGCAAAACAAAATTGAACTGTTCTGAGTCATATGATCGGTAATGAATAATGATCAATAAATGCTGGAATATGTAGAAAAGAAAAGAACATGGTTTCATTGTGTGAATATTCTTATTAAGAAATCAGTACTAAATCCTACCTATAAGAGCATATATACTTTCTATGTTTTTCTATATATTAATCATACAGATAAAAAAGTTTCCAACTTTTTACAAATCAAATTAAAAGGTGGTATACATATATTGTAGCAAACCTCCATAAATATAACATTTTGTGTACATATAATAAAGAAAAATGAATGCGAATCACCTGACTCAAATTAAGTCTATGCATTTTTTTCTTCCTTTCTGAATCGATCACCAAGCAATTAAATACGACAATATATAAGTAAGGGAAATTCATTCCGTTCACTCTATGATTTTCTATAGAAGACACAAACCATGTGACAGGTGGACCCCACGGTGTAACAAAGTGGGACCCACGAGTAACAAATGTGTCTTCTATGGAAAACTATAGAGTGGATGGTAGGTCTCACTCCTAAGTAATTCCCAGATGGATCAGAAAATTGAAAAGATTGTATGAATAGAATGAGGCAGTCATTGTAGGTCATATATATATATATATATATTCATATACTTGAGCTCAGGGAAATCAATGTGGTCCATGATCTGGTCAGTATATAGTAATTGCAATTCGGGTTCGCAAGAGATGGATGGATAGATAAGATAGGAGGAAGGAGGCCTTTGATTTTGAAGAACTCATGAACTGTCGCTGTAATCGATCAGTACTGGTGTTGGATTGAACAGTGTCAAACATATATCATACATGGCAGTGATATATATATAGAGAGAGAGATATATATTTATATATAAGACCGATCGATGCAGGTGCCACGAGCCAACACTGCAATCGAATAATGGAATGGATATATAAGTGGCGCATTACTATTAATTTGGACGTGTGTTATATTACTTGCTTACCAGCGGCAAGAGAGAACTCGGGAGTTGCTTATTTTCTACCTTAAGCTACGGTACCATCAGGGCAGAGCCAGAGTTGTGACATGGAGGCTGCTTAGTAGTACAAAATTATATATTCATCAATATAGGGGGCAAACGACAATTACTGACCAAATTACACAGAAAAATGACATATATTCCCTTAAGTTGCAAAATCATTGGGTACCATGTCCGTGAAGTATTTAAATTTGTTTTGAGGCGATTCAACGACTGGCATGCTTCATGGCATAGTAACAGTACTTGCGAGTTATTCGCGAATAACTCGTTTTTAGCACATCCACAAATTAAACGACGAATAATAGGTTAATTCCCGAATTATTCGCGAATTTTACGAATTTTTATGTTTTATTCGCGATTAATAGGTTACATCATGAGTTGGTTAAATAGAGAACCAAAAATGGATGGAAGTGGGATTTGAACTTGGGTCATGGGGTTGATGACCACGACCAATTCCACCACACCAAGCACTCTTTTGTGAACCATTTACACTCACAAATACTATATACTATATATATCAACTAACAAATTATTTCTGAATCCTGAACTTTTGACCTCGCCAAACGAATCCCGAACCTTTATCTTGTTACTATGCTTCATGGTACCGTGCCTTAAGGCAAAGGATCATGTGAAATCCGGGAGTTGGTACGTGTATAATGTAGAGAAACATCTTGCGTCCATTGAAAATGTATCGATACGTTCATAGATACACTCATAATGCAACAAATATATCCGATTTTGTAACAGATAGATTTGATTTTGTAACTTATGGACGCTATGGACAGATATTCTATGGATGCTATTGACAGATATTATATGGACGCTAGGTATTACTTTATAATGTATATAATAGAAATTTTTAAAATAAGTTTATTGAAGAAAGGATATTCTCAAGCATTATGGAAGTCAACTTTTTATGAGATATAAATCGTTGAATATATAGGTGATTGTTTTTACTTTCTTGGAAAAAGAAATTTTTTTTTTGAAGTTGGAAAAAAGAAAGTTAAATACGCTCAATCTAATAACGATGAGGGTTAAACTATTTAAATTTATTTTCTTATAAAAAGATTTTTCATTAGTTCGAGTTTCGAATCTGCGACCTCCCACATATAAAGAATATTGCATTTTATCACTAAACTAAAGACTGATTCTCAATGTGCTGAATATAGTCTTAGATATAGAATGATATTCTTTGTTTTGGACAACAGCTGCTGTTGAGAAAACAAAGGATTAATTTGATTTTTTTAACTTGTTCTCTGTTTAACACAGAGGACTGACTTAGTGAAAGAAAAGTATAATTAAAATGACATGATTAACATCACGGTGTTGGATGTTGACTATTTTCTTCTTGAGAATTTTTTTTCACGGTGACTAAAATAATATCTACAAGTGTTTTGCACCCAAATAGTTAGCACATAAGACTATATCTAAACTTTTGCTCTCCACATGAAATGTTGGCTTCGTCGGTAAGCCAACCAAATTAAAAATTTTGGGTTTGCACCAAAACTCAAACCGACAGAAAAATATGAACTAGTGAGTTGAGTGAGTCACTGCTTCCATTATTTCATGCAATAGTTATTTCATTGCATATATATAAAGTTTCTAGCCACCTGGATGATCAATATCACTCAAAGAAATTCCAACATATATAGACATAATTCATAATTGACTACGATTAGCACTTTGACATGCAGTAAGGCAACGCATCGGTATCAGCTGAGATCCAAAACCGATCTCAGGGTCCTGAGATCCCGATCCGACGGTTCTCAGGAACCCCGAGATCCGGATTCAGCAGATACGGACTCTGAGAACCATCAGATCGGGATCTCAGGACCCAGAGATCGGTTTTGGATCTTAGCAGATACCGACCCGTAAGGCAACATGTGCAAACAGTGAAGTTTAAAGTGAGACGGATATATAGATGTGTGATGAGAAGAGAGGAGATCATGAGAAGATCAGGGATAGAGAAAGAAATAGTGGAGACAGCTGAGCTGAGACTCCATTCAGGTTCAGGCCAGGGAGACAGACAGCTAGAGAGAGCACTGACCACCTCAGTCTTTCACTTTCTGCCCCCATTTTGTTAGTCTTTTGGCTAACTTGCCAACCTCTCTTTTGAATTTTTATCAAGTTCTAAACAGAAATATCTTGAAAAACCGTTCGTATGTCCTCAGATGTACAAAGAATATAACACATATATTCTGAGTTTTAACAGACACATCCTGAGATGTAACCTATAAATGTTATGAACGGTTTTTTTATATACCCTAAGTACCTCAACATAGTTTTTGTTTTTTTTTTTTTAGAGAAACAAACATATATATAGTTGATCAATTTCTCTGTGTCAAGTCCACTTTTGCTGCACTAATTGTGAGATGCCCTATCTATCTCTGAAGGTGCCTGTCCTTGCTTTGCTTACCTAGAGAAAAGAGGCAGCTACACACATACACACACACTGTTTGTTTCCACTTTCAACTCCCTCAGCAACAGTAACTGGACATATGATAACTAATACTACCTGCCTGCCACATCTGTTCTCATAATTTATATCACTCAGAATTTTTTTTTTTTTTTTTTTTGGCAAAAGATGAGGGTCAAACCCCAAATTTTATTAATTCAAAATAAAAGTGATACATGCTCACAAATGGTGAACAAATAGTACAAAGATTATAAAATAAAGCAAAGAAGAAATAAGAAAATGGATAATAAAGGAAAATTTTGACAAACACAATTTGTGGACCAGGACGTGTAGTACACATTGTATATCACTCAGAATTAATTAAAAGAAAAGTGATCATATCTGAATCTGATCATCTGGGTTAACATTGCATGTTACAAAATGGCAACGTGACAATATATAGAATAGATGGTCTTACTCTTTGCAATTACAGAATGTTGCACATATATATATTCCAACCCTGCACTGATATATATTATATAGGAAAACATGTAGAGTCAGTCCACCTATAAAGTAAGTTACCCATCCACCTTTCTCTCACAATCTGACACACCCACGTGCACCATTGTGCTTGTCACAGTTGCATAAATGTTTACTGAAAACTGTAATGTATCTGTTTACTAAAAAATGATATATGTTGATCGGAAATATATAAATGTTTACTGAAAAATGACATTTGTTCATCAAAAATACGGTGGACTGGTATATAGATTAAAGGGTGGTCGCTACCTACGACTCTATTATATATTGTGTGTATAACTGTTTATGGTTGAGAAAAGCACCGTCCAAAAATGGAGCAAAAGGGAGAGGAGGCCCCTCCACAAGCTGATGATAGCTGATGGGGGTTCAGACTTCAGACTGATACTGGTACTGGTACTGAGACTGGGACTGTGGGGTCCCAGTGTCAGTGTCCTTTTGGGAGAGCAGCGTGCGGACGTGCAGTCCAGTCCTCTCTCTCTTGATTTCTCTCCCTGCACTTCCACACATGCTCCCTCTCTCTCAGACAATTTTTTACTCCCCCCTCTCGATTTCCAGTCTGATTTTTGTCAAGGTGAAATTGCAATAGAATGTCGTGATCAGTCTGATGATTTTTCTGTAGCATCTCGGCTGCACCCAATGTTGTAACAATTTTTTTTGAAGGGTATTATATATATAAGTGAGGGAATTATAAAGATTGTTATGGATATTTAAAGAAAAGGTTATTTCATTGCAACGTATTATATATATGTAAGCCATAAAAAGATATATTGGGCTTTGATCAAATGATTAGAAATACTGGTAATATCAAGTTTATTAGTTCTGTAAGGCCCAAAAAAAAAAAAGTTGGTTCACATATAATCCAGAGGAACATATATCATATCATTGTAAGATTCCTCACATCCCAACAATGTCTCATATCATGGACGGTAGGTCTTACTCTTATTTATTCATATGACTAAGGTCTTCATAAATGCTGACAATCAAATTCAGTCTGTCAAAAACTATTTCGTTTTTGTAAGGCACTGTTCATGGTACCAACAAAACAGAATTAATCACGGAGATCAAGAATCAAAGATCCCTATTCAGTATCCCCCCCCCTAATATTGCAGCCAGCCAAATCCAATGCATATATCCCCCATCTCCAACTACCATTCATGTCGGCTACAATGGATCAGATTGCATTGCACGCACCAAAAAACAAAAAACCCAATACTGCACTGGGCCGAAACTCAACATGTTATGTGTGGCAACTGGCAAATGACATACTGTAAGAGAAACATCTCGCATCCATTAAAAAATGCATCCATACGTCCATAGACACACTCAGAATATAACAAATACATCCGATTTTGTAACAGATAGATCTGATTTTGTAACCTATGAATGCTTCAGACAAATATACATCCGATTTTGTAACAAATAGATCTGATTTTGTAACCTATGAATGCTTCAAACAAATATTCTATGGACGGTAGGTATTACTCCCAGTGTAATGTAAGACCGGTACAGGCCAATAATTTCGTCCAAGGAAGACCAAGAATCCCCTCCTTTGTGTTTGTGACAAAGGCTTTTGTTTTTGTGTGTATGTATCAGATTGACATGACTGGAAGAGAATCTTAGGACAGCATGTTCAAGTTCAACCAATTCTGTTACATTTTCTGACTGTTCCTACATCAATCAATCACACATCAGAACCCCTTTTTCTCAGTTGGTTTTTTGTATGGATGTTGAAATCCATTTTGTTTTATTCTTTCATCTCTTTTTTTGTTTTTCCAGTGTAAATAATCTACAGGATAACAACTCTATATATAAAAAATAAAAAGAAGGGCAGAGGAGAAGGTATAGTCCTAATAAAGCCTCGTTTTTGTCTTCAGTATTGCTTCACCACTACTCTAAAATAGGAAAAGTCTCTATATATACATAGAAGAAACGGAGCTGCAAAAAAAAAAAAAAGTTTTAACAATGGTTAGAGAGAATATATAAGTTAAAATTGCGAAAATAACATTTTTTGTGATTGTACAAGTTTTGATTCTGAAACAAATAGTTCTGGACAAGGAACTACCAGGAGTCAAACATCGCTATGAGATGACCACAATTTTTCTTTATCATTTCTCAATGTAAGGATATTTTGTTACCATACCTCATAATAGACAAATGTCGAGCGAATAAGACCCCATATTTTTAACACGGGAGTTTAATCCTTCTGGTAGAACGAGAGTACAAAATCGGTATGTACAGAAAAGAGCTGAGTGTCGACAAAGAGCTATTTCCACAGAAAATAACAGAAACATTAGAGGGCTCCAACATTATTGACAAACTTGAAAGTGTTTATTATCTGCAAGCAGCAGATATATTTTACTACATCAAAAATTTAACAATCACAACATTTCTTTTAGGATTTGGAACTTTAACCACTGCTATATTGTTATGACAGAAAAGGAGGTCAGATATTGACGAGGCAACCTTACCCTCCTACGTTTTTAAATTCAGGAATAGTGAAATTTTGGAATATGGTGGGAGATATTTGCACCCAGAAAGTAGTGGAATATTATCTGTTAGTTAGCAAACATGTGAAATGCCATTGGCAAATCACCTAAATTTAAAGCAAGCAACATCTGTTTGTTTGTACCTTCATAAAGGCTCTGTCCCGGTACGGAAATGAACCAATGAAACTCTCTCTCAAAAGCAAAGAAACCTGATTACAAACATAAGAAAACAACAATAAGTGAAAACCTATGTTTACTATCAGAGGAATCCCTCGGTTACCTCCATAACACTAAATCTTTTACATCAGAGGAATCCCTCGGTTACCTCCATAACACTAAATCTTTTATTACAATGTGCAACCTAGCAAAACATATAAAGGATCCTATATACAACTTCCAGAATCACCTAATAAGATAAATCTTTCTCCCTGTTCTCTTCTCATAGATATCAAATGAGAATAGCGGTTTGATTGTTTATAATGAAATGAGGCACTTTTGGTGTCACTATGTATCAACCTATCTGCATGTTTGCTAGGAGCATCTAGACACACTTGTTAACATTTTTTCAGTATAGCTTATGGTTAGATAACAAAACATTAAAAAGAGACCAGAACCTTGTCATTGTTTGATTGAACATTTGTGATTGTGTGAGACCGCAAGTTAGCACAAAGTGAATCCAGGTATGACCTCAGAACAGCCAGGAACCCTTTCGCCGCTTCAACCTATATCACCAATAACAAAACAAAAATGAATTTTACAAATTTTCCATTACAAACCTTCTGCTGAATGTAGCTACCCACTTTTATTGCTTTTCATGCAAAAGATACTTTCAACAAGTAGCCCTTCTAAAGATAAGGAAAAAGTGAATTTTTGAATTTTTCTGTGAAGCCAGGACAGAAGGAATTATGCTGATCTTAAATACAGTTTAAAGACATGAAACATGACTTGCTTTGCAGGGTTGCAAGGTCTTTGAATGGTGTTGAGACTGATGCAAGAAAATAGTACCCAGTTATATTTACCTGAACATCAGTGCATTCATATACAGGTCGCCTTCTTGCAAGATAGCTTTCACCAACAAGCATGGAATGGTATGGACGCAGCGATGCTAGCAACTCCTTTTGTTGTGGAAATTGTGGAATAGAGCTGGACTTTACCTAACAAGCATATTAATCATAAATTGTTAATTAGATTATTAATGCAAGAGCAGTTTTTCTTTGTATTTTCCAACAGCAAAACACTCCATAGACAAAGGTACGACTCCAACACAAACATCTACTAGGGTGTAAATGGATTGGATACAGACAGATAATAGCAATACTGTATCTCTATAGCTATTTACCGGGCACGTGGATACGAACTCAAAAATATATACAGAATGGATACTGAACAAATACTACAAGTTAATATTATTGAAACAAATTTGAATATTATTCTAATATTAAAATGAAATTGACATAAATTTTACAAGAAACAAAATATACATATCATATGTGTACTTGTAAGGTCAAAAACTTTTGTGTTTTCTCGTCAAAAATTATATGTTAGTAACAAATTGAAGTCACCAGCCATTAGTATATTTCAATAATAAAATATGCCAACAAACGTAGATCTTATACAAGATGATATCCAAGTAGGAATAATGAAATAAATGGGCCTAAATACTATTAATTTGGTTAGTAATAACATTTCATACTATATTTCAAAGGCCCAATTAGAATGGCCTCTGGACCTGTGAGATAGAAATCCAGATACCAAAACCACCACATATCTATATCCATTTCTGTATTAAAAACATATCCTTATTCAGATCTGCTAAAACATATCCAAATAATGGTACAAATTCAAAATAGAAACATATAATATTTGATTCATTTGCATCTCTATTCATGCCAACATACAAACCTGATTTTTGTTGACATCAATAATCACTGCATTTGCCAATCTGGAATGGAGATCAGCAGTTCGGTTCTGTACGCCAACCTAAACAAATAGAGTTGGCGGTGATTTTATTATCCAAGTGTTTATCAAGTTTATTTAATTTTTTTTTTTTTGGCAATAAATCAAGACAGGATTGCATTTGAAGTAATGGTGCTCACTATGAATGGAACAGGAGCATCTAAGAAGTCCAGTATGTCATTGGGCAGAACCTACAATCAAATCATTAAGAATTTAATGGTATTATATTTCTGTGAATAGAAATCAATTCCGCAAACCAAATCAAACAATTAAGAAATTAAGAAATAAAATTACAGGCATAAGTAGGCTCTGCCACTGGTATGGCCGTATGAGCGGTATGATTGACAAAACTGCAGCGGACAAGATCCCCTGCACACAGAATGTAAGTCAAAGGGACGTTGTTTTTAAGTCATGATTAAGATTTTCAAATCATCATTTTAATATATTGGGGTTAATTTTCTGAAAGGTCACTTAACTATAAATCAAATCCTATTTTGGTCACTAAACTTTAAATTATCCATTTTTAGTCACTCAACTAAATACTTCGTCCAATTTTAGACACTCCTATCATTTTCCATCCATTTCTGTTAATATTCCATCCATGTCCATTTTAGTTTCTCTCTAATGGTAATGGTAGAGTCTCTGGTGCCCTTCTCCATTATTCCTTTCCACCTTCTCATTTTTTTCGTTTATTTCATTGCTCAAGTACATTGTAAAAAACCTCTTTTATTTATTTGAAGTAAAATAAGAGGCAGCTCAGGCAGGTGATGTACTTGAAGTGGAGTGAGAGCGGAAAGCCACAAATGGCAAAGAGTTGGGGAGGGGAGCATGAAATTAAAAGGGAAGAGAGAAGCTGTGCAGTGAGGTGAGAGAGGAGAAGGAACAGTAATAAACAAATTTGGATGGAATATTTAACGGAAATGGATGGAAATAGATAGGAGTGATTAAGGTTGGATAAAATATCAAGTTTAATGACTAAAAATGGATAATTTAAAGTTTAGTGATCAAAATTGGATTTGTGACATAGTTGAGCGACCTCTCAAGAAATTTACCCAATGTATTGAAAACTGTTGTTGCTAAATGTACAGTCATTACCAGATTGGAGCAGATAAAAACAATTTGCTTCTCCAGAAGTGCTGCTGCAAAGAATGTTATGACCTTGAAAAAATAAAAACAATCATGTCACTTGGACAAACTAAATTATCTAGCCAGTAACAATAAGACTAGCAGAAATAAATCAGATAAGAAATCTTAACACTTACATGTTCAAGTCTCAAGGAACCGCATATGCATGCAACTGCCCATACAGATAAAGCTGTTGATTCCTCTTCGGCCAGCAATGCATTGTGCAACTATAAAGAGAATTATTAGGACCTTTTAAGGTGGACAGGAAACTTAGCACACGTTATGCATGGCTTTTGGAATCAAATGAAAGTACAAGTTGCGCTAGATACAATTCACAATGATGTAATTAACAAAGCTGGTAATCTAATTCCATAATTTCAAGAACATTAATGACAACAACAATGATAAACATTTTTCAAATTTGTGTCACAGAAAAAAAAAAAAAAAAAAAAAAAAAAAAAAAAACAGAGAGAGAGAGAGAGAAGAAGAAAGACAGACACACAACAGGTACAACAAGAAAAGGAGTAAATAAACATATAAAGGTTTTGATTACCCTCTGTGTTAAAATTTATTTGGCAATACCTAACTACAACTCTAATAATGACACACCATCTTGCATTTCAGAAAGTCAGTGTCTAATCCCTTCATTAAAGATTTATATACAACATACCTCAGCCATTTCTAGGCTAGTATTCAATGACCTAACATCAATGGCTGAACCAGCTATATGAAGAACAGCTTCACTTGGCCGCTGAAAATTCAATGGGTGTAAATGCTCCAACGGCTGAAATGTTAACGATGACCCTCTTTTGGGGCACTTTAACTGGTAATATTTGCATATAATTTGTAAAGAGCCATAATTTTTGTCCTGCGATAAAAGATAAATCAGCACTATGGTCAAAGAAGAGTGATTTGTCATTATGCCATAAGCCATACATTTATCAACAAACCTTGGCCCACTGCAAGATGTTTCCGTGGGTAATGGAATCTTCATGACCAGCAGAAGACGGCTCTTCAGTGTCAACTTCATGAACTTCACTTCTGAAATTTCTCTCCTCATAAGGCGAACTGAGCATTAAAGATAATAAAAAAGGAGATTAGCGACTTAGATTGGTGGATTGAAGAGATATCTATATAAGTTGCTTTTTCAAAAAAAAACCCCAAAAGTTTAGCATGTATGCAAACATCACATGGTGTATACAATTGTGTGACGCTTCTCATTTTGCCGGAATGTGCATAACAGCGTCAACTGAAACTAAAGATATAATCCAAACATAAGTATGTCAGCACTGACCCAAGTTCATTTAAACTTAATCATGTACATCATAGAATTGACCTTTATAAGCAAACTCAATTGCATGGCACAATTTAAGTTAAAATTTGAGCTTATGAGGACAAAATCATGTTACAGTCTAATGCCAAAACTAATAATACCAACTTTAATGCAATGAGCCTCTTTTTCAGATACCACCCATACAAGAATGAAAATATTGAATATTGCATATAAAAATTTACAGGTTTTCTTTCTGAAGATTTATGTACCTAGAAGGTTCTGAGCCTTCATGAAGCCAGGAGCGCAGAAGTGGCAGAATAGATACAGAATCTGATTCTGACTTATTGTTTTCGTTTAAGGGCAACTCATCTTTAACCTCACCAGCTTCATGACCATTTAAAGAATCTTTACTAACAGCTAATTCATTTGATGACTTTTCATCAATTGGATCTACTTCCTCATCGATTCCATCTATTGCTTTTTTATCTTCCGAACCTTCTAAGTTTGACTCTGGATTTTTGTTTTGGTCAACTGAGTCAGAAGTTGGCTCAGTTGAGCTGTCGCTTCTCTTGCATATTTCATCTTCCACATATGTCTCCTCGGCTAATACAAGATTTAACATGTCGAGGCCTTCTGTCAGCCATTCCAGTCTCTCTTCTATCAGGATGCTACATAAGATAGAACACCTGCCTCAGTGCACTTCTAGAAACCAAAGAGCTCGACTCTTAAATTATACTTTAGCAAAGAATGAAACCCATAAAGATCAATAACCCAAAAATGAGTAACAATTGTATAGCAAGAAAGCCAACTAAAGCTAGTTCAGGGGTTACCTCCTCAAAACACCAAAATGCAGATCAAAAAATGGGAGGCGAGAAAGAATGCAATAACAGCGGGGAGTTGTCATGATGTAACGGCTTAGTGACGGAAAAGATGGCTTCTCTTCCATGAGCATGGAGATGAGGCTTGATGGCCTCTGCACTATTTCTTCTACTAGCACACAGCATCCATACAACGTGGAATCATCAGCCACCTGTGTAAAATTAACAAATTTAAATTTTCTTTCAATATAACAAACAAGTTTGCCTGTTCTACAGGTTATTAATAGCATTAAGAATTTAAGATCATTTGGTGAAGTTCTTCGTACCTGTAAACGGAACACAAAAGACTGGTTGCTCTCCTTCAATTGTTCCTGAAAAAAGGGAAATTATTTCAACCAGTTGCTTGGTAGAATTTAGGCAGATGAAGAAAAGAATTTGTAATGCATGTTGTACCTGGCCTAGGAGTATCTCATTAAGCTCACTGAATGAAGGAGTTCTCTCAACAGCACGAACCTATTAACAAAGAAGCAACATTACCCAATTTAGAACAATGCTTGTAGCATCAAAATCTGAACATAATTAACACAACCATTTGTTTTCTTCTAATGAAATCTAGAAATGTGTTTACAGCACCTGTACTCCACCAGGGAGGCAGAAAGAAAGGAGATCTTTGTACTTGAGCGGGAGAGGCTTGTCAGGAGGATATGCAAAAAGAATCTATAACATAAAAACATTTAGTAAGAAATCTATAAAATAAAAACATTTAGTAAGAAGTGAAAATTTCAAAAAAAAAAAAAAAAAAAAAAATAGTAGAAAGTGATGAAAAATCTCGAATTACAGTATTCACCTGAGGCTCGAGATTGCAAGCTGCATGAACTTGGTGGTTTCTATTAATTAAATTTCTTGGTCTCCTCACATCTTCTTCATCTCTGGCTAGTACAGTAGGCTCAAGGGCTTGCACATCGACTTGTGGGTGCAACCCCACAACCACCATGCTCTCAAATACTCTAGATGGTTCTTTTGTGGGTTTGTTGTCCTGCTCAGTTGAAATAGTTAATACTTGTTATTTCAGTATGATAGATACACATAGAATCGTATTATTGGTTTTGACCTAGGTCCAATTTTAAGTACATGTTGGATTTTGATCTTGGTCCAAATTTTACATGACTTTGCATGTTTAGTTGATAATTCTGTACAGAAGTAGGGTTTGAGCTAAATTGACAACAAAAAGTTTAGTATCAACAATTGACAACAAGAAAAAATGACAGAATTGATAACATGCTGGCAAGATCTAGAATGGGTTGTAATCAATACTCATATGTACAGATACATGAGCATGCAATACGTGCGAGTAAAAAATCATGACCATTAGAAGCACCCAACAGTACAATACAAAAATACAATATACAATACAGCTTGATGTCAGTACCAGGTAGAAATGCTGCTACAACTGAGAGAAAGAGAGAGCAACTGTATTACCAATGATTTGAGTTGAAAACGGGCCCACTGGCGCTTTTGGCTTGTCAAATCCTCGGGATTATATGCGCCACGCACCTCGGGAGGAGGCGAGAAGCCTTTAAGCATCTTGGTGACCTGCTTCTGTAACTTCTGCAATGGGCTGCCACCATTATCATCCTGAGATGAGAACACCACTGACGGTCTCAAAGCCACAGCCGTCGTTGGTGACTGCACAGGTTCTGCTGATGAGACGAGAGACAGGATTCCCCGCACTGTATCCTCAGTTAACGACGAGTTGAGGTTGAGGCCATCAGATTTAATGTTGTTCTCCATTGTTTCTTTCCTAATTAATGCACACAGAGAAAGAGTTATTCTTGGAAATTTTCATGAGTGATTTGAAAGGAAAAGTAGCCTATACTTCGGTTAACAACAAAACAATAAATACATTAGTTCCAAACCTTGTTTCTCGCCGCCTTTGGTTTGTAACCAGAAGGCCTTATTCTGGTACAGTTTCTCCCTGCATAATCATAAGCACAACACAATATAGAATAAGAAACTCGCACTCAGTAGGAGATACAAGCAACAATCAGTCTTAATAATTGAGGTGGGGTTCAGTCTGAAAGCAACAAGCACAATTATTCAATTATTCCCACCAAATCAATCCTCAGCTCGAACTCTGAATTATTGATCAGATTCAGATTACCCCTCAGGATTATACACGACGGTTTGACACTTCACCAAACCACAGACCTCGAAACAGCCAAGCAGATGGTACCAACAACAACTAACTAAGCAGGAATCAGAGTTCCTGTCAAACTGGACTTGAATTGAAGGTGACAATTGATGATTCTCTCAGCTTCTGCTTTATTTATGTACTTTACTACTACCCAAGATCAATACTAGGTTCAATTTCTTCTATAGGCATGAAGCATGATTTATTATTATACCAGATGCATTCCTAGGATCCACAAAATTATCCCAAACTCGTTGAAATTTTATGAAAACAAAAAAATAGGGAGACTCTCACTTGAATTCAAATTGACCCACAAAAAAAGAAGAATCCTTTTTGCACAGAATCGAACTGGAATATCTCAAGCTTTCCACCTTTTCTCAATATTCCAAGTATGAAAAAGGGGGAAAAAAAGAAATGCACACAGCTAAGCACCGATTCCTCAAATTCTGACACGACCCAAGATGAATCAATCACTATCACGACTAGAAAACGCCCTAAATAAATAAATAAATAAAAACTCAACAACAATCTATCACTTCAAAATTCAAAACGAAACGGAAAAAGGAAAAGGAACAAGAATTAATTAAAGCCATGAACATGCAATTAACGGCAGGAAAAATTAAAGAAACAGGGCTCACCTTGTTGTTATTGCAGTGGAGATCAGAGCGGAGGAGGAGGAGGAGGAAAAGGGGGGGTTTCTTTCTCTCTTTCTCCGCCTTGGATTGGATTCACGCAGCAGCAAATCAAAAGGGCGGCTCAGAGGAAGGAAGGAAGAACGGTCTCCTACGTTGCTGTTGTTATTAATTATTAATTATTATTATTAAATCAGTGCAGTTATTTAATTACTGTTGTTATTAGTATTGTAGTAACAAAATAGCAATTAATTCATTAATTGATTAACCTTTTTTATAAGTTTGCGGTTAAGCAATTTTAAATTTGGGTCGTATTACTGTTTGTGCTCGTGCTTGGTTTTGTTTGGTCCCGTTATTAACCTCTTTGGTTAATTTATTTATTAGAGGAATAGTTAGTATTTACCTTTTTTTACTTCAGTCCAGATATTCGGGTACCACAAAGATACCGTCGGGATACCGTGATCTTTAACCAATTCAACTAAATCTAAATATTCACCTTAACCTCCTAAATATTCAACTTAACACATTTTGCTTGACAACCAGTAAAAACTCCACATAATAAAAACCTAATTGCAACATTACACTTAATACATTTTGCTTAACACATTTTGCTTTACAGCCAATAAAAACTACTCTTAATTTAACTTGCAACATTACACTTCCTAACTATTCAGCTTATCCTCCTAAATATTCACCTTAACCTCCTAAATATTCAACTTATCACATTTTTTATTGACAGTCAATGTTTAATGGCATCCCCGACGGTATCTTTTGCGGTATCCCCATAGCATTCTACAGGTGAACCGTATTTTTAATAAATAAATATTATTTTTTATGGAGGTTTATATATTTCTGATTAAAAGATGTTATTTTCCAGTGAACAGATATATTACGATTTTTTAGTGAATATTTATGTAATTGTGCTGAGCACATGGATGCACATCGGTGTGTTAGACTGTGAAAATGGTGGATAAGTGGCCTACTTTATAAGGATAAACTCTACATATTTTTTTTTAATTAATTGGTAATAGACTAATGGTTGGTTGCCTTATGCAAATTGGACCCACATCAATTTCCTATTCTGAAAAATGATATTGGGGGTAATATATATATATATAGAGAGAGAGTTAGACTATTATACTAACGTTAGCATTTCGGACATAAATGCTAATGGCTTAATATTTATGTTATCGTGTTCGAAATTTTGATTATGGTGCTCAATAAATTCTTTATATGAAAATATTGGGAAATACAAAAATTTTTCATTTTTATAGTTTTCTAAGTATTTGTTTTGGATTTTTGAAAATAGTATGTACAAACATCAATATTTTATTAATATTTATGAGTATTTTTCTAAAATTCAAAATAAATACTTCGAAAACTCCTAAAAATGAAAAATTTTTGTATTTCCCAATATTTTCATATAAAGAATTTATTGAGCACCATAATCAAAATTTCGAACACGATAACATAAATTTTAAGCCATTAGCATTTATGTCCGAAATGCTAACGTTAGTATAATAGTCTAACCCTATATATATATATATATTTTTTTTTTTTGTGTTTTGATATTGTATTTATTTTTTCCGATTGTCAGATTGAATTGCTTTGTTTATGTGATCACCACCAAAGAAGAATGAGTCAATATTTATGCACAACTAATATGGTTTGACTTGAAGCCGATACGGTTTACGTCCCTTTCTTCTTCTTTAGTAAAACCTAACAATGTGATGATGCTTGCAAGCATAATATGGAGACCACTGAATTAATGGGATCATTGTTTGATACTTGAGTTATTTACTTATTGAAATAATTTGAAGATCAATCGCATATCTTGATTATATAAATATAAAAATTTTGCAATTCCACTTGTTTTGTGCCCCCTTTTTCCCTTTGTATATGTATATGAACTGCATGATACAACAATAGATAGACATGTTAATTAATGTCCTAAAAACAAACAAATACGAAGAATATAGGTCGACATTAATGCCTAAAGACACCATTCTGCGCATTAATAATGGATTGTTTTGGGAGAGTTGCATGTCACTTTTGGATCTGCTTCCTGTCCAACATAACATGATGTAGGAAAATAACTGCAACTAGAACTGTGAGGGAATGTTTTTGTCATCATGAAAATAACTGCAATTATGCACCGAATTCGATATCCTATGCTATGCGTTGTTTATATTTATATCGTACATGCATTTTCTAAATAAATTGTATAAATAATTCCTATAGTGCATTCATTGTTTTGTATTTAATCCTGTAATTTTTCCCAAAAAAAAAAAAAAGAATAGTGTTGGACATACTATTTTATTATTCAAAAACGGGTTATTATTCTATGGTAGTGGCTTTATTGATAAAACATATGTTCAAATAATAAACTCATTAACATAAGTGCTAATTAACTCGTTTATAAAAGAGTGAAGTTAGAGTAAACCATTGATTAATTAAATGACATATGTTAGCAACAAATATATTTTAATGACATATCGTCCCATATGTTTTGTATATCATCCTGTATATATGTTTGGTGGATGAACAAATCTTAATTTTGTACTGATCCTCTGCAATTATTGACGATGTGGGTGCTATCTTAATCTTATCATTGCGATTAAGCATCATGCATATCCTTATCCTTACTATATATAAAAGCATATTGGAAAAAATGATATGAAAATACTATCTTCCCCAAATAAAAAACATGAGTCATTGATCATTTTCTCCAATTGATCAGAACTGTTGATCTACATTAATGTCCGTTGACGTTCTCAGCCCATTAAAATTAAAGTCCCATATAAATTATCTTAATTTAAGGCCCATTACATATTATTTTAAAAGTTTATTATAAAAAAATAATAATTTCAGCACAAAACAAAACGTAGACTCTTTACTAGTTATATATATATATATACGGCGGGAGATTTTAGCAAACTTCTCAAAATGGTTCATACTATAAAGCTGAATTTCTGGCCAAACCAAACCACCCAACCAACCAACCAACACTGTTTTCTAATTTCTCAAACAAATCTTTATTTGGAATAAACAAAGAACACTCCAAATTCCTAATTCCTTTCTCGAGTCATGACCCAAAAAAACCAAAAAAAAAAAAAAAAAGGCGTTTCCGTGTATAAAGCTCAGCACCTAACATTCCAAGTTTATCAACCATCATACACTTATTCAATGTAATGTAACTCGGTCCAAATTGGGACAACAAATCATTGAAAACAGTACTCGTTTGATTCTTCGAGTGGGGGTCCTTGCTGATGTAGAGTGAAAGAAAGGTACAGAAGAAAAGGACACGGAAGACCACACGATGTATGCGCCTCACATGACATGATGTGTGGTCTTCTTGGATTATATCGTGAAAAGTGAAAACGACTTGAAGATAAGTTCGATGATCACAAAATAAAAATATAAATCATAATCGTCGTTTTCGTTTTTTTTTTTCTTTTTGTTTGAGAAGTTTGGTTGGTTGGTTGCTATTTGCTAATGATTTGTTAATCCGGAATTAATAGATTTAGAGCAGAAGTTTTATAATAGTAAAGCTTGATATTATCTGGAGACTGGCAATAATTGCTGTTCTGAAACAGAGACATGGCTCGGACTCTTTGAATTTTGGTTGAATCGGTCAACAAAGACAATTCTTAAAGTACAATTAATTTAGGCAAGATTCGTTTTTTATGTTTTAATTAACTTAAGTTCAAGTATAAGGTTTGGTAGCTAACTAGGAGAACTTCCAATAAGTCATAGATTTAATTCTTTATTGGCACAAATATCTTCTAAAAAGAAATGGGAGGTGATGGAAAATATTCACTTAAATCTAAAAAAAAAAATTAACTAAAGTTCAACTAATTAAGGTTGTAACCCAAAATTAAGAGAAAAACGCATTTATGCGGATGTGGCAACTTGCTACATAACTTTGTATTCTCTATTTCATCTTTTTTTACTTTTTCAGGTGCACTTTTTATGTGAATCCTGTTTTGAATGTCTATAAATGACTCTCCATCTGTATTTTGAACCCGCGACTTTTTACACGAACAGCGTGTGGGATGTTAAAAAATATAGAAAAATAATTACCTTTTGGCACACTGATGAGTAATATCTTTTTCTGTGTAGTTGTGTGCAATCGTGCTAATCTTTAATTAATTAGTGGGTTGGTAATTAATCTATTGATTAAGTTGTTGTCACATGGTTTTAAACAAATTTCATGGTAGTTTTTATGTCGGCTAATCACTCTCAAGTAACCACCAATATATTCTTCTAATTTTAGTTTTCATATCTCACTTATGCTTATATTTATTTGGATTTAAATGAAATTATAAATAAAATTAAAGACCAAAAAAAAAAGTTAGAAACTGTTTACATTAAAATGTCAACAATATTAATTCCAATGTAATTATAAAATTAAGACCTTTCTTGATTTTAAAAATTAACATAAACAACTTTTAAAAAGCCAAATGGAGTTGGATTTATGCAGAAGTGTAATATTATGTGCATCATGTTCATGTCTTAATTTTTCAATCCAAACAACAGGAACCAGACAAAACATATCTTAAAAAAAAAAAAAAATCGACAACATCAAAACCGTACATTAGCAATAGACGTGGCACAAATCCGATCTAATCACGTAAAACCATTTGACTTTGATGTTGAAATAGGCTCCCAACTGGATTGGGATCACCTGCTTTTCTAAAAAGAAAAACAGGTCCCTACTTTTCTTGATCTGACGGTTGAGAAACACCGAAGTACATTGAGATCGGTGCAGCAAATATTAGTATTTTAAGATCAGTGTGACAACCGATACGGACCATCCAATCAGAAAAATAGGATCTGCTTTTCTTCTCAGAAAAGCACCAGATTTTCATCCCTCTTCTCTCCAGAACCATACACAGCAGGTCCAAATCACACACCATGCCATGATAAAGATTGTGCAAATGCTGACTTGCTGCTTCATTAATCTCAGCCAAGTGGCCATAATGATGAAAAATAAACTTAGTTAATTAATTGATTAATTAACTTCTGCCACTGAGCATGTTGGAAAGGAAAACTCATGTTTTTCTTCCATGTCTTTTTTTTATCTGCATTTTTTTGATGTGTCATAGAGATGAACGACCACGCTATTGTCATTTCTTGTCTCAGCACTCAATCCAGAATTGGGAACCCAATTAGGTGTCTTTCAAGAAATATATTCCTGTGTTTATTGTTCAAGTTACACAAAAACCAAACTTGAGAAAATGGAAACTAGCTAAGGCAAGAACTAGAAGATAGATAGCAAACCAGAAAGAAATCAGAAGCTTCTGTGACTGTTATTCCCTTCTTACTGACAAAGACAAAGTGTGAAAGTGCTCATTATGATGCATCAGCACCACACAAGTCCACAACGTGAAACACAGTCTGGAGCCACTGATGATGTTTCTGTTTCTGTACTCTTTTTGACATGAACCAGTAGAGAGCCCACGCTTTGCTTTGGCTGAAATTGTTATTTCTTATAATAAAGTTTTAAGATAGTATGTAATGGACCTTAAATTGAGAAAATCGGTATGGGCCTCAAGTTTAATGGACTGAGACATTAAAGTACGTTGATGATGGTGATCAATCTACGTAAACAATCAACGGCTAAGATTTATTTCTCGGGGAAGATAGAACTTTCATGTCAAAAAATTCAATCTCCTCTTAATAGGAGCAAAGATGTTTTGTTAAGAAAAGAAGTCTTTATGAATCATGATGCTTCTTCAAGCCTGTTTTTTCTGGCTTCTTTCTCTCTGAGTGATTTCAGTTGGGTTCTTTTTAAAATGGATTGGTATTCAACTATTCATTCAACCAGGCCAACCAACTGAAGTATCAAACAAACAACCAACCAACTGTACAATTTGGGTCTTTGAAGCCCAAAATATCCCTTCCTTTTATTAAGCAGAGCCTATGTTATATTTTGTATTGGTATTTGGTAGGGCTTGACATACTTGGGCTGAACAATATGTTAATACTTTAAGCCCAATATATTTATTTATTTATAGCCTATTTTGTGTAACGGCAAATTAAAGCCCACATAATACGATTAATCCTTGCCTCGGTTGGAATTGGACTGGTTTTTCCAAATTTGATTTCCATGGTGAAATGTAAATGCCTTCTAAGCCCTTCTTGTTTTTTTTTTTCTAATTTTGTAGATGCAGCTGGTCTGTTCCTTTACTTCATGACATCAGCCTTACGGATCGGGATCACTAGGGCCTGCTTTTCTTGATCTGATGGTTAAGAAACACCGAAGTACTTCGAGATCGGCACTAAAAATATCGAAGTACTTTGAGATCAGTGCAACAACCGATTCCAACCATCAAATAAACCCTAAACCCTAAGAAATACCGAAGTACTTTGAGATCGGTACGAAAAAACCGAGTCTGTTTTTCGGCGGATTTAGATCCCAGTCCTATCCATGAAATTAAAAATCTTCTTAGAATCTACTAGTTCAGCATCGGATAAAAGTTATAGAATTTCTATTGTTAGTTTATAAACTTATCATGATGGCTAGCAAAAATACTACTTTTTTTTTATAGGGTGGTCCTTGCCATGCCTCCCTTGTTAAGTCAGTGTAGCGATTAATTGAATTTTGTCATGTTCTCTATAAAAATATCTTTGCACTATTTTCACATGCATCCTTAGATGCAAAGAGGCAAAAAAAAAAGAAATTTCCCCCAGTTTGTTCTCGTTCTCTTGAGGTCACTTGAATTGAGAAATAATAACAATAACAAGAACAATTAGGCTTCATCAGATTATTTTTTGAACGAGCAGCTTAATATTATATAGGTGTTGGTGATACTTTCATCAGGAAAATTTAGCTCACTCTTAACATTTAACAAGAACACTGCTGATACGTACTGAAACAATGGCACAAGGTACGTACGGTCTGGAGTTTCTTGTACCAGTGTTTCTGTTAAAAGAGAGCAATATGAACCAGTGACTGTGATTAGGGACCTTTTTTTTTTTTTTTTGAGAATTATTATTATTATTTTTTTTTTTTTTGAGAAAATGAGGGACTCTAACTATAAGACAAACATCTTGCGTCCATTGTAAAAACCGTCCATAGATTCATAGACGTCTACGGAACGTAACAGATACATTCCAAATGTAACCTATGCACGCTATAAACAGTTTTTCTATGGACGCTAGGTATTACTGTAACTACTAGAGCTGTAACTTGGGCTTCGCCCGAAAACCGGAATCAAATAAATAACAAAAAAGTTTATAAAATTTTAAATATTTATATTAAACAAAACTTGAACAAAATTTTAAATATCTAATGTAATTAAATAATAATAACAATAACAACAATAATGCAATAATTTATAATAAGAATATATATAAATATTAGATTATTTTAAGGGTTAAAATTTGTTTTAGACATATGACATATCAAATTCATCATTTTTAATGGGGAGAGGAAAAGAATATAAGCCATTGGATAAAAGTAGATGAAGAGTTTCAAACAAAATCATGGTTAATAATAGTGATGATGTGGCATAGTTGATGTGCTTGAAAATCTATCCCTCTTTATGGAGTATCGATTGTTTTCCCTGTGACTTCATCTAAGATGACAATGGAGAAATTAAGAGGTGTGTGCTGCTTTGTAGCAGGAAATTCGTTCTGACTTCTGACCCAACCAGCTCATTGTCAGGCACTCAGGCTAATTAATCGGTCTTTTTTAGAGCCTCGGCCCAGTAAGTGTGTTTCTAGTTTTCTCGTGACCCCCACTACAAAATAAAATTAAAAAATAAAAAACTAAAAAAGGAATATGTACAAGAAAAAAATGTGCAGGATTGCAGATTTAGAAGGTAGTGATGAATTTTGAGATGATTTAATTTTAATCATAGCACAGGTGAAAATAGATTTAACTTCACGGGAATGTCTTTTGGTTTCATGTTTTTCTTACATATATGCATAATAAAGAGATATTGATCAAACCTAACTGTTTTGTTTTTTAAAAAAATAGCTTAATTTTTTAGTTCTTTCAAAATAAAAAGGTGGATCAGCAGCTCAAAATTTTATGATTCATTATTCTCTCTTTATTTTTTATTTTTTTTTTTGAGGTGGTAGACGAACAGCCCATCAAATTTTTATTCTCTCTTTATTGGACTGAGCATAAATGCAATCATTTTTTTTTTTTTGTATATGTAGTTGAAAAATTTAGAATGCGTCTAACAATTACATGTGTTGTGTGTAGAGATGGAGATTGTATGAGCTTTGACTATGAAAGTTTATTAAATCATCTAAAATCACAGCTAAATAAGTTTCTATATCAAAATTCAATAAGAGTGAGGCTACGGTACTATTAATAGTACAGCTCGGCCGGTACTATGGCTCACTATTATTGTTTTTAAAATTCAAATAGCCGATCCGAACTGTTCAATATGATCTCCATACGTAAATAATGTTATAAACCGAATTTTATATTTTCTAGAATTTTTTAACTATTTTTCTAGATGGATAAAAAGACCACACTATTTTTTATTTTATTTTTTTTGAAGAAAGTGGAATGCTCCACCAATTTCATTGAAAACTTTTATTTTGTGCCAATGGAGAATTGAACCCATGACCTCTTGGAAGTCATCCTATTGAGGTACCATTTGAGCTAGCAGGCCATTTGCAAAAAAAGACCACATTATTGAACGGTCCATAATGTTTTGATTAAGTCATTTTCTAATTATCTAAATAGATAGTAAAAAATTACAAAAAATATAAAATTTGGTCTACAATGGCATTTGTATACGGAGATCACGTTGAGCGGTTCGGATCGGTCATTTGAACTTTAAAAACTATAATATAAAGCCGTAGTACCAGATAATATATGTAATTAATAGTACCATAGACTTACTCATTTTGTAATATACAAAATAAAAAAAAAATCATTTTGAAAATTTCAAAAAATTGTTTTGATTTTTTTAGAAAAGTAACTGAGCAATATTAATTAATTACATAATCGACATTCGTAAGAAGTTAATAACCATTTATTTCATTTTTTTTTGTGTTTTTCATCACTACTAGTAGAGGTGGCAAATCAGACAGGTGGGTCGGGTTCGGGTCGGACGGGTCGGGTCAGTTTGACCTTCTAGAAGATCTCGGGTCGGATGATGGGCGGATCAATTTTAATATCACTTTTTTTTGGATCGTACGTTGATTTGAGTTGGATTGGATACTGTTTGATCTCGGGTCGGGTCGGATCGGGTGGGTGTTTCGGGTCGGGTCGGGTTTTGCCAGTCTACTGGTGGTTCAGTATTACTGTACTAACAACAACACAAGTGGTTACGAAATTACCGAAAATGTTTCTCCGGTGGAGTCCTTGGACTTGAGAGGAGTATTGCACTACTTGAGACGATCGATCAATGGACGAAACAAGATCAGGAAGGAAGTACCTTCCCGAGGAGGGAGAGAACTGAGAAGAAAAGCTTTTTATGATTCTATTTTGATTTTCATTTCATGTGAGGAGATGGGAGAGTAAAGATACGAAAGTGACATACTATTATCTGTGGGTCACCCTCATTTGCTCTAGCATGTACTGTCTTCTCTTCTCCCATCTGTGATGTTTTGTTCTCTCTTAAATCTAAATCCAAGTATTAAATACATGCATTTGCTACGTTACACCTGAAAATTACAACAAAAATATTGATGTAACACATAAAATCGGAAGCGTAATTTGTTATTGTTATTTAATATGATCGGGTAATATCCATAATTTTACTGAGTTTAATATCAATTTTTAAGAAAAAAGAGAAGAAGAAACAGGACAACAAAGTATATATGTTATCTTTTTATACACCAATCCACATTAATTTTTTGTACAGAAACTGGCCCACGAGTATTTACAAATAGTACGCTTGAATTCGTACGCTGTCGTTTCATACTCATTTAAAATCAAAATATTCGCTTGGTGAACTGAAATGACATGAACGTATTCGCAAATGTCGAAAATGTTCTTGATTATTCTAATCTTAAACTATATACTGCAGTTAAAACATAAATTTTCTAATTTCTATCGGTTCATCGGTTGTAACTTGTAAATTATCCACTAGAAGTCGATATAAGTGATCAGGATAAGAAGTGACATATGACCTGTATTTTCTTAATCACAAAAATCGTATATACGCAGAGCGAAGGGCTATTTATATTTATAAAGGGCTCACGCCTTGCTTGGGCTAAAAGTGTTATTTCCTATAATAAATTTTTAAAATAATATGTAATGGGCCTTTCTAACTTGAGAAAATTAATATGAGCCTTAAGTTTTAATGGGTTGAGACATTAAAATATATCAATGGTAATGATCAATCTAAGTAAACAATCAACAGCTGAGATTTATTCAATAGGGAAGATAGAACTTTTACGTCAAAAAACTCAATCTCCTTTTATTAGAAGTAAGAATATATATTTTATAAACCAGTTATATCAAACTAAACTATCTAACAAGCTGTGTTTTGGTCTTTTCAATTGTTCTGTACGTACATCTGCTTTTGACTGTTGGTCAACAGATGATATATATAACTTCCTGTATGTAATTGAATTTTCTCACTCTATTAGCTTGTTCGGCAAAGTAGGATCAAGGCTCCTCAAACCTTCCTCAAGGTTTTAATCTCACCGAACACTACTTCCTCAATGAGGATCAAGGTGACCCTCCTTAAATCTTGATCCTGCCCAGTTTTCTAAGGAACCACACCCCTTGGTTCAAGATTTTTGACCTCCTCAACGACTTTGAGGAGCCGTTTTCTTAATCCGCAACACCGAATACCGCCTCCTCAGTAGGGATTAAAAAAGTTGATCCCTCATATGCTTGCCAAACAGCCCCTATGCAAGTAAAAAATAATTTTCAGTCTCATGTACTAATTAATCAGGCCTGGACGTCTCGTTAATAGGATAACTTTAAAAAATGCAGAAAAACACAATGCAACCAGACTAATCAAGTAATCATTTTCGAAACCTTTAATTTAAAACTCCTTTAATCACGTGTTATCTGAACTGTTTGAGACGTGTCGCAGAGATAGAAACCATTATATATAGATTGAGAGTTCTCTCGGTTGTAAATACAGAATGACTCTGTTAAGCTCACAGTAGTTTTACTCTCGTTTACCTCATATATATATCAGTTGATAACATGCAATAAATTAAATTTGTTGTCACGTCTTTCTTTGATAATCTAACATTTAATTTCACCTGAAAAGCTAAGCCAACATATTTTTATAATAAGATACAGCTGGAGTAAGACAGACGGATGATCATAGACTTAGTTATAGTTAATATACTAACAAAAAGGAAAAGTTAAGTGCAGATAAACTAGGATGTCTTTATTCTCTTTTCCTTTGCTTCTCCCCTTTTCCGACAGGGGCGATAGCAACAAGTGCAGATCGGAATGATTAAAAGATTAAGAGTGAGAGGATTAGCACAACCATCGAGGCTTGCACATTCCTTTCTTTGTTTTTTTGTTTTTTTTATTATTCCCATTCCTTCTTTTGTTATAAATTATTCTCCTACTAATAATAATATTCCATGCTTAATCGGCACGAGAGTTGCAAGGGATGCCTTCATGTCCCCATCGCCCATAAATGTTCTATTGATCTGCTTCAGTAATGGGTTCAAGCAAAGGTAAGGTAGATGGAAGGGATCGGTATCCGCTGCTTTTCTGAAAAGAAACCACACCTTACTTTTCTAAAATCCGACAGTTAAAAAACACGGAAGTACTTTAAGATCCGTGCAATAAAAACTGAAGTACTTTGAGATCGGTGCAGTAATCGATCCAACCATCCGATTGAAAAGACAGGGTGTGCTTTTCTTCTCAAAAAAGCAGCCGATACCGATTAAGATGGAAGGTACCCTTATTATGAGATCCCTAGAATCTAGATACATCAAATATAGATGCAATAAATTGATTCGGTTCTCGAAAGGAAAAACGCACAGAGTCAAACTCTATGGGCCTGTTCGGCTGGGCAAGATCAAGCTTCCTCAGTGCTCTTTAGGCGCTTAATCCTTGTTGATCCGGCCGAACAGTCGCTCCTCAAACAGGATTACAGAGACCTCCTTAACACCAAATATTGATCCACGGTCCCTCCTCTCTCAAGGCCTCCCCAAGGATGAAAATGGCATACTTTTGGACAATAATACCCTCATAAAGTACAGCTCCTCAAGGTTGTTCTCATTTTTTTAATATTTGAAGTACATCTCCTTAAGGTCATTCTCATTTTTTAATGTTTCTCCTCTATTCTGTTGCAAGATTTTCAAGAGAACAAATAGCAAATTCCTTCTATTTAAAACTGAATTTAGTTAGTTTTTGAGAGAGGAAATTATGTTATTGATGGCAAGATTGATTATTTTCACCAAATCAAGCAGTAAAATCGTTTCTTAATTATATATAATTAATAAATTCTTTTATGTTGTTGAAATATACGAGGGCTGATATTGATATCATGGCATGGCGCAGTTGAAGGAGCAGGAAAATAAAAGGGATAAATTAGTCTTTTATATCAAAACTGCTTCATTGATCCAACATTCTTAATCCTTGCAGCTAGCCGAACAGACGTTCCTTAGTAGAGATCAGTGTCTTGATCTCAAGTCTCTTGATCCCTACCGCCGAACAGGCACTATAAGTAAACATACAACTCCTCTCGTCATAACCACATGCATCTATCTGCTTCACATAGTTTCATAAATATAGTGTATTTACTAAAAAAAATATATATCAATTGAGAGAGTGAAGCTGTTATACTATTAATAGTACGGATTGCTCCGTACTATTGACTCATATCTCTATTTTCAAAATATTAATAATCGATCCAAACCGTTAAATATGATCTTCATATACAATATTAAATATTGAAAACCAAATTTTATATTTATTTGGAACTTGTTTAGTATTTTTTTTTTATAGATATTTTAAAATGTCACCTATTTAAATGGCTCATAATGTCTTAATCAAGTGACTTCTAAAAATATATTAAAAATAGTAAAAAGTTACTAAAATTTTTGAAATTTGGTTTACAAGTTAAATTAGATATAAAGATCATAATAGACGGTTCGGATCGATTATTAGTATTTTGATATTAGAGATACGGCCAATAGTACGGGGCAAATTATATTATTAATAGTACGATAACCTCATTTTATTTGAGTAGATATAAATGTTCATCGAAAAGTGATATTTATTAACTAAAATACATTGGACGGTTGGATAAGTAAAAATATTAGACACCACTTACTGCTCTTCTCGAAAAATAGGTGTCAATCCAAATTGGCAACTTCCTCGGTGTATCGTATCGTCGACTCGTCGTATGTAAATATCAGATAGGGTATGGGAATTGATAACCCGGGATCGTCTACCGCACTGCCGAATTTGCAACGCGGATCCAATGGTGCGCTGAACTTCGAGATCCGTAAAAAATAATGAGTCCGGATCCCGAAATCTAGCGTACCGTCGGATCCCCGCTGCAAATTTGGCAGTACGGTAGACGATCCGGACTCGGAATTGATCAATGGACTACTCGGTGAGTTGTTTCTTTCTGAGTTATAACTTATCCAACTGTTTATTTATTTTTTTCATATTTTAACCGAGTTAATTTAGGGATACCATATTTTTCATATTTTCATACTTATCCAACTATCGACATTAATTTATTAATAAATTGTGTAAAAAAAATTCATGCGGATTTAAAGGGTCACACAATATTCATTGGTACTAAATAGTATCGTTCATTGTCTCATACTCTCATTGAAGATTTTTAACGACTATTATCAAATTATTATTATTATTTTTAGTTTCAAAATCACTAAGACTCGTTTACAAAACCCAAAAAAAAAGAAAAGAAAATCGGTGATGGGTGACCAGCTCTTACTCGGCATGACTTCATCTAGGTCCATCGAATAGAAATGATCCATCAAATTTATTAAGAAAAAAAATGAAATTGATACAATCTAAAAGATCACAAGTACAAGAAAATTCAGAACTATAATTTGGATTGTGATTTCTACTTTCTACTTGCCACCCACTTGACAGAATCACAGTCCGTACTAATTAAAAAGGTACAATTATATAAGATGCCATTACAATAAAAAAGTGGAGACCAACAACCTTAATTTCTATTTTCTAGTCTTCCCTTTTTGTCAAACTCAAAATATTACACTCATTCAATATAAAACAATAGAAATATCTACAAATAGTAATATTAATAAAATTAATAAACAAATAAGCCATTCTCTTCAGGGAACGAATACATTTTGATCTACATAATATTTTATCATTCTCTTCAGGGAATAAAAATATAATTAAAAAAAATCATCTAAGAAATAAATATTAGCAAAAAAGTAATCCAAATAATACCTTCTTCTTGCAATTTGAGTGCAACATGATTATGCTTCTACTATAGATAGTTCCGTCGCAATTTGATTAGAACAAACTCTTACTTCAATTGAAAAATTACGACCTCGTCTCAACTCGACTAAAGCAAACTCATGCTGATAACGTGTTATAAAATAAAGATAAAACAATGATATGGGAGAGACAAAATCTTATTTCTTATTATCTCCATGTAAGAGAGTGTCATACAACAAGTTACAAAGCCTTTATTTATAGGCTTGAGAATGTAGATAAAAAGCGATACAATCAACAATGAAATTAATACATAAGAAGGTGGAGATTGATGTATGAGAAAGTGGAGGGAGTGGAGAAGGTAAAAAGTCTACAATTATATTTCATAACAAAGCGTAATTTGTTATTAAATTGTTCTTTAACCTGATCGAGTGATGTCTATAATTTTACTCGGTTCAAATATCAATTTCCAAGAAAAAAACAGGACAACAAGGTATATATATATGAGAAGGGATCAAATGACACACCAATATTTTGACACAAATGTTACACTAAATCATATAAATTTATAGAAAATCTTAAAAATGAAAAATCTTTTATAAACGTGTTCATTTACTTATAGATCGATTGATGCAGGGACGGTAGGGGGAGAGAGCGATTGGAAAGAAACACGAGAGATTTTGAGAATTCACACAGAATTCCTTTTCTTGATAACTTGATACAACAAGCAATCTTGATACAAAAGATAATTTCAAAACTAAAAACTTCTTCTGCCTAAAGGGCATGAGTCTACTTACATAGAAAACAAAAACTGAACCCTAAAAATAACATAAAGCAACAACTACCACAAGATCTCTAAAAAACGCAAATAAAAAACTCAGAAACGCAACCAGAACCGTCTGGAGCGGATCGCCTAGCATCCAGGGCGGACCGCCCATAAAACAGTGCTAAAATCCTTCAGAGGGGCCGGACCGCCGAGAATCCAGAACCTAAAACTGGATTCTGCGTATTTCTGGGGCAGGTCGCCGGAACTCTGGGGCGGACCGCCCTCTGGCAGTTTGCTATTATCTGCTGCTTCAGCGCATCATCGATTGTGTTTCAAATTTCATTCAATTTAAGTGTCATCTGATACTCCATCAAGAACCATTAAATTTAGACCGTTCTAATTACTATATAAACTTGATGGTCGTCGATGGAGTATCAAATGACACTTAAATTGAATGAAATTTAAAACACAATCGATCTATAAGTAAATGAACATGTTTATAAAAAATTTTCCATTTTTAAGATTTTTTATAAATTTATATGATTTAGTGTAACATCTGTGTCAAAATTTTGGGTGTCATTGGATCCCTCCTCTATATATATATGCTGAGTAAAACTACGGTGCTCTTAAGCTCACGGGGGCCTCCCACGAGCTTAACACAAAAAACATATTAAATCATATCAAAATTTTGATTTATATAGCTCAGTAAATTCTTTATATCAAAATCGTATAGCATGCAATTTTTTTTTCATTTTTATAGATTTTTAAGTGTTTATTTCGGATTCTTCAATAACAACTATACAATGAGTTAGACTATTATACCAACGTTAGCATTTTAGACCGAAATGCTAACACCTCAAAATTTATGTTATCGTGTCCGAAATCATGATTTATGGTGCTCAATAAATTCTTTATATGAAAATATTGGGGAATACAAAAATTTTTCATTTTTAGAGTTTTCTAAGTATTTGTTTTGTATTTTTGAAAATAGCATGTCAAACATTAATATTTTATTAATATTTATGAGCTCTTTTTAAAAATCCAAAATAAATACTTAGAAAACTCTAAAAATGAAAATTTTTTGTATTCCCCAATATTTTTATATAAAGAATTTATTGAGCACCATAAATCATGATTTTGGACACGATAACATAAATTTTGAGACGTTAGCATTTCGGTCTAAAATGCTAACGTTAGTATAATAGTCTAACTCCTATACAATATTAATAAAATAATCAATGTTCTATATGTAACTTTTAAAAAATCTTAAATAAATGCTTAAAAATCTCTAAAAATAGAAATTTTTTCGTGACACATGATTTTAATATAAAATTTTTTTTAAGGCATATAAATTAAAATTTATATATGATTTGATTTTTTTTTTTGTGTTAAGGGAGGGGACATTGTTTTACTCTGTATATGCTATCTTTTTATACACCACCAACCTCATTAATGTTTGTACAGAAACTGGCCCACGAGTATTTACAAACTGTACGTATGAATTCATAGGCTGTCGTTTCATACTCGTTTAAAATCAAAATATTCGCTTGGTGAACTGAAATGACATGAACGTATTCGCAAATGTTGAAATTAATGTTCTTGAATATTCTTAAATTATCTATTGCAGTTAAAACATAAATTTTCTCATTTCTTTCGGATGTAAATAATTACGGAAGTCGATTATATTGAAGTGATCAGGATAATTAAGAAGTGACATATATATGATTTATATTTTCTTAATCACAAAAATCATATATATATACGCACAGCCAAGGGCTATTTATATATATTTTATAAACAAGTTATATATATATCAAGAGTAAAACTATGGTGCTCTTGGTAGCATGGAGGCCTCCCGTGCTCTTAACTCAAAAACCACACTAAACCATCACGAAATTTCGATTTATGGGTCTCATTAAATTTTTTATATAAAAATATCATAGGATACAAAAAATTTCCATTTTTTGAGATTTTTAAGTATTTGTTTTGTATTTTTTAAAGATGACATAGTTTTATACATTATTTTATTATTATTTTGAGGCCATTCAAAAAAATTCCAAAACATATACTTAAAAACTCAAAAAATGAAAAATCTTTGTATTCTAAGAGATTTTCATATAAAGAATTTAATGAGAATGATAAATCAAAATTTTATGATGGTTTAATATTATTTTTGAGTTAAAAGCACGGAAGGCCTCCGTACTCCTAGGAGCAAGCTAGATTTACTCATTATAAACAAGTTATATGTATATCAAACTAAACTATCTAACCAACTGTGTTTTAGTCTTTTAGATTGTTCTATGTGTACATCTGCTTTGACTTCAGGTCAACAGATGATATAAATGATATCCTGTCTGTCTGTAAGGGAGTTTCTCTGTCTCTATATAACAAGTCGATAATAATCTTCATATATTTGATGCACTAATTAATCGGATCAGGCCGGCCTGGACGTCTCTCGTTAACCGGATAACTTTAAAAAATGCAGAAATATATATAATGTCAGACTAGACTAATCATATATGGAGTACATGTTTCGAAACCTTTAATCCTCCTTTAATCACGTGTCATTACCTGAACTGTTGGAGACGTGTCAAATGAGACAGAAACCAGGGATTCAGTATAGATTTGGTTATTTTATTGAACAGACCAGGATACTATAGATGCGCCGCACATCTATTGAAACTGTTTTTACATGTTACGATTTGCCTAGTTCGAATCAATAATAATAATAATAATCATAATAATAATAATAATAATAATAACAACAATAATAATAATTAAAAAAAAAAAAAACTTATGTAGCGGGATTTGATTGGCTTATTCTATGTTTTTTTTTTTTTTTTTTGTGGTGCTGAATGCTGATTGATCTATATATACCGTTGGTAGAAGAAAGTAAAACATGATGTCTGATTGTTTGTTATACTTCATAAATAAATAAATAAATTCTAGAATCTTAGTTTATCACGCGTTAACGGTGGATAATTGTAAGTGGATTTCTTATGTGCCTCCAGAATGCACCTAGTTGGTATAACATGTAAGAAAATAAAATTTGCAGCACTATTCTTTCTTTGATAATCTAACATTTAGTTTCACCTGAAAAGCTAAGCCAACGTATTTTTTATAATAAGATACTCATACAGCTGGAGTAATAAGACAGACGGATGATCATTATACTAACAAAAAGGAAAAGGTTAGGTGCAGATAAATTAACTAGCATGTCTTTAGTTGTTCTCCTTGCCCTTTTCCTTTGCTTCTCCCCTTTTCCGACAGGGGCAATAGCAACAAGTGCAGATCGGAATGATTAAAAGATTAAGAGTGAGAGGATTAGCACAACCATCGAAGCTTGCACATTCCTTCTTTCTTTTGTTAGTTATTCTACTACTAGTACTAATATTATTCCATGCTTAATCGGCACGAGAGTTATAAGGATGCCTTTGAGTAGAGGTGGTAAAATCTGACTCGACTCGAAAAATCTACTCGACCCTTCTGACCTGAAACCTGACCCGACCCGAGTTTCAGGGAAAGTCAAACTGATCCGACCTGATCCGAACCTGACATGTGTTCTAGATTAAGTCTGACTCAAACCCGACCCTACCTGGGAATAGAGGTACAAAATCTGACAAAAAACGCAAAACCCGCCCGATCCGACCTGAAAAAATATCGACAGACGTCAACCCGATACCTGACCTGACCCGACCCAACCCAAAAAATATATCGGTAGGCGTCAACCCGATACCCGACCTGACCCTAAAATCAGCCACCTCTACCTTTAAGGCATGTATATATGTCCCCATCGATCAATAAATGTTTTATCTGCTTCAGTAATGGGTTCAAGCAAAGGTAAGGTAGATGGAAGGTATTATTATTAGATCCCTAGAATCTAGATACATCAGATATAGATGCAATAAATTTTTGAATCGGTTCTTGAAAATTGAAAATGGGTGTCAAAACAATTCCTGAATGTATATATCGTATCGTCGACTTATTGCATGTTATATCAGACAGGGTATGGGAATGGATCCATGGACTACTATACTCGGTGAGTTGTTTCTTTCTGAGTTATGACTTGTGAACTGTTTATTTATTTATTTTCTCATATATAGTATATTATTTTGGGATGTCCCTCTACAGTAAATCTACAGTGTTATGAACAGTACTTTTATTTTATTATTATTTTTTTTTACCAATAGCAATCATCATGGAGGGAATTTGTTAGAGGTGGCAAAACCCGACCCGACATTTTATGAAAGCCAAACTGACCTGATCCAACATGATCCAAGATCAAACAACATGCAATCCAACTCAAATCAACATACGATCCAAAAAAATTGATATTAAAATTGATCCGACCTGCCCATCACCCTACCCAACCCGACCCAACCCGAGATCTTCTAGAAGGTCAGACTGACCGACCCGCCCGCCCCATTTACCACCTGTAGAATTTGTCAAAGCAGTCTGCAGTTTGCACCATTAATACGATTTGCTATTCTTTTTTTTTTTTAATTATTTGGCTTTATGCTTTTACGATGGAGAGAGAAAGGAATTTAGCGGCCAGTTCCATCTTTTTACACTAACTTCATTAGAATTAAAATGGGTGATATTCATTTGACTTTTTAAATTTCATTTTTCTTTTTGTAATTGTTTTCAAAATGATTTCTTACAAAATCTATTGTGCTTTTCACCAAAAATTGTACTAAAGATCAAATTATCATCAAATAATCATTTTAGGTATTCTTTGTTTATAATTTTTATATTTGAGTGGTAATATCTTTTTAATGCTTAATCAGAATATCTAATGATTTTTGGAGAGTTTGAGCTTTGCAACTTTAAAATTCTTCACAATTTTATCAAAAATTTGATATTCTTATATAATTTGAGTTTTGAGTAGCTAAATTCTTACAAATAATTTATTTCTGTTGTACATCTTTTTTTTATTGAATATATTTTCAGTTAGCAAAATTTGGAAGCTGGAGGACTCACCTTGGTATAAGAATCCATATTGTATTTGTCTTGATTATTTTTGACATGGCAATTAGGATTTGAGCTAAGGCTTTTGATTTCCTTGACATCAATTATTTTATTCTCAACTATTTATAATATGATTTTCTTGATTATGTTTTTGAGTGTACAAAAAGCTGATAATGAGGAACGTATATAGATATATTGATTAATTTATAATTTTCAAAATAATTTACAATGAATTTAAAAATATATCAGCTTATACAAATATTGACTTCATCCAAATTTCATATAGTTGAATAAATTAATATTAACACATCACAACAAACTAACTATATTAATATTATTTTTCTTTAGCACTACAAAGGGTGAGGTTTTCTTGAGAACAATTATTTTAACAATCTTAGAAAGAATTTTCAATTCAATAATTAACAACTTTACATTACAAACCTGTCCTTTTTTAAATTTGTACATTAATTGTATTTTAAATTTCATGTAAACTTGATATTCTTAGATGGAAAATCAAATTGCTTTATAAATTTATTGGAAACTCAATTTGTTTAGCACAAACAAATGATATAGCTCAATATTTACTGCCGAAGCAAAGCGAGGCACTCTTCTAGTTAATTTTAACCGAGTTTATATTAGGGAGACCATATTCAATTATAAATCATGTCGGGTACTTAAGGAGAGTATAGTTAAAATGAAATGATTACATGCTAAATTAATTAATTTACAAATGATATAGCTCAATATTTACTGCTAAAGCAAAGCGAGGCACTCTTCTAGTTAATTTTAACCGAGTTTATATTAGGGAGACCATATTCAATTATAAATCCTGTCGGGTACTTAAGGAGAGTATAATTAAAATGAAATGATTACATGCTAAATTAATTAATTTACCGTCGATGTTTATATAAGAGAAAATATTACATTCACTAGGACCAGTTGATGCACCTATTTCATATATGCATATTAACCAGACTTGCACCTATATTTGCACCAAAAATCCTAAGTTCACTTGCATTTTAATAGAAGGTTGTCTAGAATCAAGTTACTTCTGTGTTTTGGTCCTATTTTTAGGTAAACGGAGCTTTTAGAGCTATTTGGACTAAATTTGGAGCAAGGAGCAAAAATGGGCGAAGGAGCACAAAGGAGCATCTAATTACAGATCAAAACCGCCTATTTCAGTGCACAACCGCCATATCTAAATCAAGAAAACGCGCAGAGAGCCAATTTAAGCAACAGACATGCTATTTCAAGGCCGAGCTCTCTTTGGACTTCTAAATGCGGACCGCACTCCTATTTCTGCGGATCGCATTCAGTTCAAAACAGAACAGAATACCTATTTTCTGGCGCGTGCTATTTCTGGCTGACTAATTTTGGGATTTTTCCCTTAATTGCGCCCCAAGAAACCAGAAGTCAGACGCCTAAATCTGAGACATCTTCTCCTATAAAAGAGACCCCTTGGGGTGCTCTCATATCATCATCTCACATCTCATAGTATCTCATAGTATCATCCATTGTCTTTATCATCGATCATCATCTTGTGTTAGTTGTTAGGTCTCATGTGTTGAGTTAGTCTAGTTCATAGTTTAGTCGAGAGTCGTGTCAAGAGAGGAGCTCAACGTCGTTGGAATCGAAGGAGACGGTTACCACCCTCTTCCTAAGCTTACTCGGTGCTTTCTTTTCTCTTACTTTTGTTTATTTGTTGTAGTCATGTCTAGGTCCGAGTAGTCGTTTTTTGTTCTTGGGGTTTAGGATGATGTTTGTATGTATGGATTAATTGAATACTTGCTTTTAACGTTTATGCATTGAAGTTATTTTCATATTTGCTTTGAGCTTATTCATAATTGTGCTTGAATTGTTTCCTTGTTCTTTGATATGATCCTGTGGATGTATGTTCGTATCTAGTTGGTAGATTTATATCTTCTTAGGCCAGAATTGCTAATTGCATGAGAGTGCACTTGTAGTAGTTCACCCTATTTTGATAGAACTGTGGATTGGGCATAGTCTAGTTGGAAAACTTAACGTCAATTGATAGAGATTCAATACTTGCACTATTTGGGTAGATAACTTGTTGTCCAATTGTACCCGAGAGGAGAAGTTGTGGTTATAACGTGAGTTAAACCGTACCTGTGATCGAAAGCAAATCGGGTTTAGGTTAGAGATAATCTAAAGATTTCGAATTGATCTAAAAGTCTTTAAAAGTGCCAACAAACAAGAGTTGAGGGACTTGTAATTGCTTTGGGTTAGTTGGGGATCGGTAACTTTGATCAACAATAGAAGCTGAACTTGAATTGACTCTGATATGTTCCCTGCGGTTAGCATTGGTGACAGGTGCGAACCGTACCAAGCAGAGAACAGACAGAGAACCACAAATTTGTACATCCTGCGGTTCGCACCTTCTAGGGTGCGGAACGCAGGCAGTTAGTCCAAACATCAAACTGATTCCGAAACCTTGGGAACGCGTGTTTTAATAATTGTTTAAGTCTCTTTTACTGTTTTCTGTTAATTTAGGAACAAACAACTTCAAACAAACCCCCCCAAATTGGTTACAAATTGGTTACTTTTAAGATTAGAATAGTGAAAAAGGAATTGTCTAAAATTAGTTTCCGTCCCTATGGATACGATCCCGACTATACTGCATAATATCATACGCTTGCGATTGATTGTTTTATTGAGGGTAAAGCTCTATTAATTTAGGGTAAAAGCCTATACACTCCACGCGTATCACTAGTACTAGCCACGACGATTAATTGCGTTTCCGAGTTATGATTAATTTATTTCTCTTGTTTTGACCGTATGGAGGAAGACCATACTCGTTAATTTTGTCGGGTAAGGAAAAAGATTTTTGAAACGAATAAAGTGTTTTTTTTTTTTTTTTGCAGTGTGATTATATAGATAATGCCGGAGTAACGACAATGGCACATTTGATCTTGACAATATTTTTTCAAGTAGGTAAAAAATTAATGTAAGGAAAAAGATTTTTTAAACGAATAAAGTGTTTTTTTTTTTTTTTTTTTGCAGTGTGATTATATAGATAATGCCGGAGTAACGACAATGGCACATTTGATCTTGACAATATTTTTTCAAGTAGGTAAAAAATTAATGTAAGACTAAAACATAAAAATGTTTATGTATCGAGTATCGACGTTAATTTATTGATAAATTGTGTAAAAAAAATTCATGCGGATTTAAAGGGTCACACAATTAATATTCATTGGTACTAAATAGTATCATTCATTGTCTCGTACTCTCATTGAAGATTTTTAACGACTATTATCAAATTATTATATTATTTTTAGTTTCAAAATCACTAAGACTCGTTTACAAAACCCAAAAAAAAAAAAAAAAAAAATCGGTGGTGGGTGACCGGCTCTTACTCGGCATGACTTCATCTAGGTCCCATCGAATAGAAATGATCCATCAAATTTATTAAAAAAAAATGAAATTGATACAATCTTTTTTTTTTGAGTAATAAATTGATACAATCTAAAAGATCACAAGTACAAGAAAATTCAGAACTATAATTTGGATTGTGATTTCTACTTTCTACTTGCCACCCACTTGACAGAATCACAGTCCGTACTAATTAAAAAGGTACAATTATATAAGATGCCATTACAATCAAAAAATGGAGACCAACAACCTTAATTTCTATTTTCTAGTCTTCCCTTTTTGTCAAACTCAAAACTATTTTAAAATGAAGGATGTAATTGTGACCGCGTATATAAACAAAGAGGAATGGTGTCACCTGGCTGAGTGGAAAGCCTGTAAAGCGAGAGAGAAAGGAGGAGTGCAAATCATAACTATAAAAAAGCCAAGGAAAACAGATAAGAAAACACTACGGGTTTTTCTCAAAAAAAAAAAAAAAAAAAAAAAAAAAAAAAAAAAGATAAGAAAAAGAAAAGAACGATCAATCAATGATGGATCATCCCCGTATCGATCTCTTTGGCTTTGCAACTCATATCTAGAAGATAACATGATCCTATTATTCTCTTCTGGACCGTCAGTTAAAATCAACGGATCGGATTTATTTAAAAGAATACCTTCATTATGTATACTAGACCGATCTGGTCTGTCCGTTTAAATCTAACGGTTGAGATCGGAACAACATATTCCTGCATGCCTCGTTCATCGATCTCTTTGCATCATTGCATGCATGCCTCTGTGGTTCCTGCAACCACCATACTCGCTCCCATGGATCCAACATTACATTAAACATCCCATACATACCTTCCCCATCATCTTTTGCACTGTGTCTGTGGGGGAAATTTCTCCATCTGCAAGTAAAGTAACAGCATGAGCATGAGCACGGGCATCTTTTCATTGCCAACTGAATTTAAAATTGGTTGCCCAGTCAATTTTTGTGTCTGATAATTTCAGACTCGGAGTTCGGAATTCAGAAACCAACAATTATATAAAGTGGAGTCTGGAAGTATTGGGCTCGTTTGGATCATGCAAGGATCGATATCGGTATAAGAATAGAGGAATAGATAATAGTAGATGGGTGTGTTTGGTAATCCATTTTGAATAGTCTATTATAGAATAGTGTGCTATTCTATTTTTTTGTGAGTGTTAAACACATAATAACTAAACGAATAGTGATGTGAATAGGCTACTCCGCTATTCGGCCATATAGATTGAATAGTGGAATAGCAACACTTATTGTTCAACTATTCCACTAAAATGTTGCCAAACAATAATTTTACTGTCCGAATAGCTCAAAATATCACTCTTCCTTTCACTCTTCCAATAATCACTAATCTATTTTTACTAATCGGATAGCACTAGAAGTTTCTCACTTATCGGCGTAGTTCGAGTAGTTACATTTGTCCTACCTTCTGTAATGTTGATAAAAGACAAATGAAAGTGAAACACCATTTCTCCACGCTGAATAGTGCTATTCCTTGATTTGCCAAACGGACCCATCATAGAAAAATAGTGATTTTTGAATAGCTAAAGAATAGTAGAAATTTGGTACTATTTGAAATAATAAAAATATTGTTTGGATTGTATATTTAGAATAATGATGGATGATTGAAAATAATAGTAATTAATCCATGTTTTAGATAGAATAGCGGATTAGTAGTTATTCTCGTTGATCCGGATTAGTAGCTGTGCATTTGGATCATACAAAAATTAGAAATAGCTTGCTAATCCGATTAAAGTACTACTCCCTACCAATCCAAAATTCCAAACACACCCACTGTGATGTGTAAATTTAAGGGGAATGATCTTGTCACCCTTAAATCTATGCATCCATAAAATTTTTTTATTTTTAAGATTTTTTACGCCCTTTACAAAATTTTGAAAAATGTCATTGTCAATATGTATATCCTTTTAATTATATTGCATCCTATTAGAAGTAGCTAATCCCCGCATAATTCCAATTGAATGCGGTGGGTGAAGGACGTTGATCTTGTCACCCTTGTATAAGTCACAATTAATGCAAGAATATTAGTGTCATTAACACATTAACTAACTTCAGCGATTATACTATTAATATCATGGGCAAATAAATATGAGTGCGGCTTAAGTTTCATTTAATAAATTAACTATGTTCATATATAGATCATCATAATTATGATAAATTAATTGAGCCGGTGCTTGATGCTGATAGCTTATTATACGTTATATGGATTTTTACCCGCTGCCATAGTTTCTATAATAGTGAGACCCACAAAAAATAGCCCCTTACTATCTAAAAATCCCAGCCATCCATATTAATCTGAACCGTCTAGATTGATTATGGCAGGATGTTGCCATCACAATTATGACAGCAGATTCTAACCCTACGGTATATATACCCGTATTGGCATACGCATTATTATTTCAACTCCTTCGAGGTAATTTGGCATCGTCTGCCTTAAGGTAAAGTACAGCATGACACGTAGATCGTTGGATTGCCTCGAGGTTCGAGCTTGCACGAATCTTAAAGTGATCAATGGTTCATGTGCTATGCCGCACTTTACCTAAAGGTACATGATGAGCACTCCTTCAAGGTTGCATATGAACTTATGTCATGTACGATCTACGATGGTTTGTTTTCAATACTTTCGATGTCGATTCATATATAACTCTCTGCAAGTTTGCAACAAAAGGGAAACATCTTGCGTCCATTGATTTTACCCAACCATACATCCGTAGTCACTTTTTGTTACTATGAATGTCATAAGTGGGACCCACTTTGATCCCATTTGTAAGTGACATTGTTACATCTTATGGATGTCCATACTATGGATGGTAGGTTGCACCCGCAACAAAACATCTAGTTTATCTTAGACAAAGTACGAGCTTTACAAGCTCTATGAATATTTCCGTATTTCGATTCAAGATTCGAAATTCTTCCCAAGTTAAAAGAACACCAAGAATAATAGAGCCACTGTCAATTTCTCAAAAATAATAAAATAAAATAAAAGGACACAATGAAACGACGTAAAAAGTCAATTAATCATAACATGTTGAATATTTTTCACTCAAAAAAAAAAAAACACGTTGAATATTGCCCTTAAAAAAAGGTTAATTATGATATAGATAAAATGAAATATGGGCCGTTCATTTTTCATAATCAGATGATTGTGATATATTTTTAGATATAATTAAAGAGACATATTTGATAGAACAGCTCGATTCAAAATGAAAGGTTATTAAGCTGATCCATAGCAGAACCACTCATTTTGGCTAATTCTGATATGAATCAGATAAAATATGGCCGTTTATTTTTCATATTGAATGGTCACGATATATCTTTTAGATAGAATTAAATAGATGTTTGATAGGAACTGCTCGATTCACAATGAAAGATTGCTTAACGGATCTGTAGGAGAACCACTCGTAATCTTTGGGGCCATTCGGCCAGCAAAGATTAATCTTTATGAATACGGGATCGTGGATTAAAAATCCGTTTTTAAGTCTTCTCCTATCTGGATCTGTCTATATATATATATATAACTCCAATTCGAATCCTCAAAACAATGCAATGCACGGGAACGAGCAGCGTAGGAGACTCAATCAATTAAATGGAGAACGGCCCTGGTTCAGCTCACCCATCAGCTGCCACATGCCATGAAAGAAAGAAAGAAAGAAAAGACCCCAGAAAAATGACCTGGGTTAGGGTAACCAAAAAATTGTCCAGGAGCACTCTTATGACTTCTGAGTGACATGTTTCAGAGCTTTAAACATATCTCGGATATTCATATTCTTTCCAGCCGAGAGATGGAAATATCGAACAGTACTGCCGTGTACCTGACATCTTCCTTGTGTGTGATGGACAGTGAAACAATTTTATTATAAAAAAAAAGGGAGAACAGTTTGAAAAATAATTATAAAAAAGTTTTTATGAGTTGCATGTCAATAAATAAATAGAATATGATGCTCTATTATTCCAGTGGCGATAGTGTGAGACTGTGAGCAATTTGCTTAAGTAGAAAACAAATCAATTAACCTCAAAATTCCGATTTATGCACCTCGATAAAGTTCTTGTATCAAAATTTTACATGATACACAATAAAAAATGTATTATTTCCATTCTCTTCTCCTCTGACCCTTAAACGCCCCCTCCACGATTTTAGTAAAACTCTAGATTCTAACTACCTGATCAGTTATTTTAACTTCAGGGAGGTCACACCATTGAATCTATTGCATCTTTCTCAAAAAAAAAAAAATCTATTGCATCATGATGTTACGATGAATGTCTATGATTATTTGGTGTTTAGACTCCCACGATGAGATACTCATGGTTAGTGCATTTTGTGTACATACGTTTACATTCAAAGTTTGGTACATGACATCGAAGATTTTATATTATGGTGAATGATTTGGTGTAGGGTGCGCTTTATATTTCATGTTTCCGGTGAATGACCGTCTATTGTACATTTATGGAGGATTTTGTTAGGGTATAGGTAGCTTGCCTCTAAAAAAAAAAAAAAATCAAACTTTTAGGATTTTTAAAATATAAAAAAACAATAAAAAAATCTAAAATCCATATAAAATAAATATTTTAAAATCCGAAACAAATTCTTAAAAGTCAAAAAAATTGGAAATAATTTCTACATAAGTAACTTATTGAGTTATATAAATTGCATTTTGATATGTATTATTTTGTTATACTAAGTATGAATAAATTAGTTCATTATTTTTATTTACATTTTCGACAACGAGGAAAAATTATTTTTAGAAAACCAACAAACCTATTATGAATCTTACCTAACCTAATCATTCAATTAGTTGCCAAGATATCTAATAATTCTGTTGTTATGGCCTGCTTTTCCTTAAACAGGGAGCATTTAAGCCCCGGGGTCCTACCCATTGCTCTGCATCCATGACAATTGGCCTCGTTATTCATTGGAAAACAGGATTGAACATAAAGTAATGTACAATGTACAATTTATTACAAGCCAGGGATCAGTAAAAAATGCACTATTTTATTTATTTATGTTTATGTATCAAAGCGCATGTATGTAATTGTACCCTCAATTTTCTAAGCGGCGTATATTATATCCTGCATGGCTGTATATATACTACTATTTATTTCATGAGCAATGTTGTGTAAATAAATATAATATAAAAAAAATATGAGGATTTAATAAACACGATCATTGATATTTATTATGGTCATTTCATTATTTATACATAAACTGACAAATTTAAACTGTTTAGTGTATTCTAAATATCTCAATAATTATATATATAGAAAATAGTGAGAATTTTAATATTGTCTTGATAGCCATCAAAAGAAGAGGAAAATTATAAACACTGACCAGTTGATTTTTATTAATTCTTAATATACGTATAAATAAAATCAAAATTATATAATATTTTGCTTACTCATAAAACATGATATCTCCAGCACATCTTATTAATTAATTTTGTTATTTAAGAATTTAAATTTTAGTTGTTGGAGACTTAATGTTGAACACTTGAACAATCGGCCATCAATACGATTATTTTCTTTTTATCCCTCCTTAAAAAAAAAGATGACTTCCACTTTCCACTTTCCAGCCATTGAGTACAAGAGAATTAACCTGCCAAAACCTCCCAAATAAAAAAACACAACAACAATAAAAAAAAAAAACAGTGTTATTTATTTATTAGTTCAGTACATTTATTTACTCTGAGAGAGAGAGAGAGACGCTGTCACATGTCACGCTGCCATTCTGATGTGACATGTCAGGCCACCCTTGGTATCCTCCTCTCCTCTCCGACTCCGAATCTGCTGTTCTTCTCTGAGAACAAAAGGGACCCTATTTGTCCACTAGGCACCGTTAGATTCAAATGGACGGTTCCGATCGGGCCAGTGAAGATAACAAAGACTTTTTCATAATTGATCTTGTCCGTTGATTCAGATCCAACAGTCCAAACTGTGCTTAACAGGAGATTTGAGCGCTCTCCCCTAACTTACCGCAATGTGCAGTTCGCAGCGCCAGCCGTTGGATCGTCTCAAGATCCACACTAGCACGAATCTCGAGACGATCCAACTGCTGAACGCTATGCCCTTCATGATGCTGCAGTACAGCAGGGGATATGAAATTATGAATCCCTTCTCTCTCTCTTTTTTTCTCAGCTCACCCTCACACTCCTCACTCTCCTTTCCTTTCCTTTCCTTTCCACCTCTCTACTACTCCCTCCCTTTCCCACAGGCGCAGTACACTGGGAACCGAGCTATAGCTAGCTAGCTAGCTACTACCCATAGCCATGGCTCTGCCTAAGCTCAGCTAACCTCATTTATCCATCCATCCGTCCATCCATCACTTCCTTTCCCTCTTCTTCTTCCTCGCTTCTTACAACCCCACATTCAATGGGTGGGTTTTAGCTTTATTATTTACTCACTCCTCCAGCTCTCTAACTGAGCTCTCATTTCCTTCCAATGGCTGCTGCTGCCTTCTCCCGGACTGTGACTGCCCTTGCGGTTGTTACACTGCTGCTTGCCTCCTGCCTCTCCATCTGCTGCTCCTCTGCTCCTCCTACCAACGACGGTATGTATGTATGGCTGGTTCTCCAACAATGTGGCTTCTTTTCAAACCGGATTTTGGTTTTTTTTTTTTTTTTTGAACACATTGCTTGACACTGTTTGGAGCATTGTTCTTGCAAAGTTGAAATCTTTGGGGAAAAGAAAATTTCTTGCGAGATCTCTCTCTTTCTCTTCTGTGTCTGTTTTTGGGCTGTCTTTTGTTGGCATTCTGGGTGAAACTGTTGCTCAAAATGGGGCTCATTGAAGTCAGTAGAAGAAGAGTAAAAAAAAAAAAAAGAAAAGAACACTTTTTTAACAGTTGCATTGGATTTTCTTTTGTTTTATTTTTTTTGGTGGTGGTTAGATTTGCTGAGAATGAGAAGGGTGATTAGATTAGATTAGATTAGCACCTGAGCGTGTTTTTAAGGATGAATACTATAATGTTAAAACTCCCTGGGAAAGGAGGATTAGATTAGCCTATGTTATTAATTTATTTTTAATAGCTAAAAAAGTACACCTTTTTGGCAATGTAGTTAGTTCCCTCCCTGTCTCCATTATTTTTATAATCCCTTGTTTTGTTCTTAACATTTTATCACTGTACTTTGCATTCTTTAATTAATTAATTTAATTAATCTTTCCTTAATCTTCTTCGGTTCTTCCCCCTGTCTCCTCTTAAAACAAAGATTAAATAAACAATGAAACATTACATTGAAGATCCCAACTTTGTTCCTTGATAACCACCAAGATTTCTCACTTTCTCATTTTGGGTATTTCTTCTACGTTCGATTTCGTCCCTTTATTGGCATATCTATATCTTACTTTGTTTTTTTAACTCTGTCTGTCTCTTTCTTTCTATTCAGGAGCAACGTTGCTGGAGATTAAGAAATCCTTTCGCAATGTGGATAATATCCTGTACGACTGGAGTGAGTCCTCCTCGGACTACTGTTCATGGAGAGGTGTCATCTGTGACAATGTCACGTTTGGTGTGGCTGCCTTGTAAGTTTTCATTGTTTAGATAATGTTGGGTTTTTCAGGTTATGTTCTGATGATGAACTTGCAATGTAGGAATTTGTCGGGCTTGAATCTCGATGGAGAGATTTCGCCGGCGATCGGGAACTTGAAGGGTCTTCAAACAATGTATTACTCTATTAGTTATTTCTGCAATGTATATTGCTTGGCATTGGTAGTTGTTTGAACAATATAATGATGCTATTTTGATGTTTTTTTTGTAGTGATTTGAAGTTGAACAGCCTATCTGGTCAGATACCAGATGAAATCGGTGACTGTTCGGCGCTTAATACCCTGTGAGTTTGTTTGGTTTCTTGTAAATTGGTTGCAACTAGTATGTTTTGCTGATAACTGAGTTTTTATTGGGCTCTTTATTGATTGATGTTGTTTCTTGTTTTCTTCTCCAGTGATTTGTCCTTCAACAACATCTACGGCGACATACCTTTCTCCATTTCTAAGCTCAAGCAATTGGAGATATTGTATGCCCTCCCAATTTATAACATCTTTATTATATCGACGTTTTACTTTGTAACATACTGACTTTAGTTTGTAACTTTTTTTTAAGGATATTGAAGAACAACCAACTCATTGGACCTATTCCCTCGACACTTTCTCAGCTGCCGAATTTGAAGATTTTGTAAGCTAAAAATATCTCCCCTCTTGATTTGTTCACCGACTTCCTTCTTTGTTCTTTAGTTTGTAATTCTAATTTTTTTTTTCAGAGACTTGGCACAAAACATGCTGAGTGGCGAGATACCAAGGCTTATATATTGGAATGAAGTTTTGCAGTACTTGTGAGTATCTAACTACTCCCAATTTCAATTATGTTGCTATATGAAAAACATATTAATCATTTCAAGATTGATATAGGGGTCTGCGTGGCAATCGATTGGAAGGGACTCTCTCACCCGATATGTGCCAATTAACCGGGCTTTGGTACTTGTACGTCTTTTCCCTTGTCTAGTTTTTGTTACATTTATTCTTCCATTCCAATTTTGAAAATGATAACTACATTAAGTCATATTACCATTAGGCATTAACATGAAGCTTTTCTGCAGTGATGTGAGAAACAATAGCTTGACTGGCACCATTCCTGATACTATTGGCAACTGCACTAGCTTCCAAGTCCTGTAAGTATATTAAATGTGCAATGCGAATTCATTCACCATCGTAGTTTGTTATTTTTAGTTTTTAATTAATTCGTTTTGATGGTTGGCATTTGGTAGGGATCTATCATACAATCAATTGACTGGAGAAATCCCCTTCAACATCGGCTTCTTGCAAGTAGCTACTTTGTATGCAGCTTTCTTATCCGAAGTTCTACTTTTCTCCATCTTATCTTTGAGTATGTGTTTATATGTTGGCATTTAAAATTTTGTTAGGTCCCTGCAAGGGAACAAGTTTTCTGGACCAATTCCACCTGTGATTGGTCTCATGCAAGCTCTCGCTGTGTTGTAAGTAATCCTTAATTCATTTTATATATAGCTGTGCCGCCCCGAACAAGTTTCTAATATTTATTTTCCGTTCTGCAGGGATTTGAGTTGTAACCAATTGACTGGCTCTATTCCTACTATATTAGGCAACTTAACATATACTGAGAAGCTGTAAGCTTCCTCTTCAAATGATACTCTATAGTTTGTTCAGATCAAACAGTTTATTATGGATGTTCATATTGATGTTGTGACTTTGGTTCTGTAGATACTTGCAAGGGAATAAATTAACGGGACCAATTCCTCGTGAGCTCGGTGACATGTCCAGGCTTCACTATCTGTAAGAATTGAGTTTTTAAAAAATACTGTTGTATTTAAACATTTGTTTGTGAAACATTAAATTGATTTACCTGGCTGACCTGTAGGGAATTAAATGAAAATCAGCTGACGGGATACATACCACCTGAGCTTGGAAAATTAACGGACTTGTTTGACTTGTATGTATCTTCTGCTTGTACTTTTTAACATGAATAACTTTTTTCTTTCTTTCGTCTATTCCACAGTATTAACTTCACTTCATTTTTAAACAGGAACCTTGCAAACAACTTCCTTGAGGGTCCTATACCTGACAATTTGAGTTTTTGTGAAAATCTGAATAGCTTGTAAGTTTTTTTTTTCCCTTATTTCTTCCTTTTAATCCTATTCATAGTTGATTCATATATGTTTTGCTTTCTTTCAGCAATGCTCATGGAAATAAGTTGAATGGTACAATACCCCGTTCGTTCAAGAAACTCGAGAGTATGACTTATCTGTAAGATATGATTCTATGCTCCCAGAAAGTTTGTATATTTTGGATTCTTAAATTTGGAGACTTATACGTTTTTTTTGTAGGAATCTTTCATCGAACAATCTAAATGGACCTATTCCTATTGAGTTATCTAAAATAAATAATTTGGACACTCTGTAAGTGGAAATGCCTCAATGGTAAATTATAATTATTAATTGTTATTATATTTGTTCTGTGACTAATTTATGCTGTGTTACAGGGATATATCATCAAACAAGATTGTAGGTCCCATTCCGTCCTCTATTGGTGGTCTAGAGCATCTCTTAAAACTGTATGCTTTATATCTTTTTGGTCCTAATTTATAATCCTTTCATTATGTTATATTGACATGTCCGTTTTTGAAAATATTTATCAGAAACTTGAGCAACAACCTTCTTGTTGGGTACATTCCTGGTGAATTTGGAAATTTGAGAAGTATCATGGAAATGTAAGAATTCTGGAAAAGAAAATTGCATCTTTGAAATGAAATTTTGTGGATTCCATTTTCTTATATATTTTTTAACTGTGTTTTCTTCTAACAGTGATTTGTCCAATAACCACCTGTCTGGCCTAATACCTCAGGAACTTGGCCTGCTCCAAAATCTAAATTTGCTGTGAGTTTAATTTCATTATAACTAAAAAAATGTTTATTAAATTTATTGTTGTACCGTTTTCATCTTTTGGTTCTTATGTTCTGCAGTAAATTAGAGAGTAATAATTTATCTGGTGATATTGCATCGCTCACCAACTGCTTCAGCCTCTCAGTTCTGTAAGAATTTGACAGAAGCTCTAGTTTTGGTCTTGCAAATTTTATAGTTGCTCGTTCAACCTTTTTCTCATATGATGTTTATGATAAAACAGGAATGTATCTTATAACAACTTGGCCGGTGTTGTACCCACTAATAACAATTTCACGAGATTTACTCCTGACAGGTAAGACTACTTTGAATTATCTCTACTTCTTTTATTCTATTATTTAATTACTTGTACCTGCATATTAACAAATTTTGGTTTCAGCTTCTTGGGTAACCCTGGTCTCTGTGGCTACTGGATAAGTTCCTGCAGATCGTCTCATGTACCGACCAGAGGTGATATTTCTTCTTTTGTTATTCTCATATTACAATGAAATGTGTTTGTTGGCTGTTATATCTTGGACTGATGTGATTCTATTCACGCAGTTACAATCTCTAAAGCTGCAATTCTTGGAATTGCTCTTGGTGCACTCGTGATACTTCTCATGATCCTAGTTGCCGTCTGCAGACCGCACAACCCCCCTGTTTTTAAGGATGTCTCCATAACCAAGCCTGGTAAGCTCAAATCTTAGGATTCACTATTAGATTTTTTTTTCTTACCAACACTCGTCCGATTTTGTATAAGCGAAAAAAATAATAATAACTGGTAAAAAGAGTGATCTGTCCCTTTTTTTTTGTGGGTGGTTGGAAAAGAGTTAATGCTATGGTAATACTACTTGATTGATTGTTATTTTATCTTTGGACCTTTTACACTGCAGTGAATAACATAAATCCCAAGTTGGTGATCCTTCACATGAATATGGCGCTGCATGTTTATGAAGACATAATGCGTATGACTGAAAATTTGAGCGAAAAGTACATCATTGGGTATGGTGCGTCGAGTACTGTTTATAAGTGTGTGCTCAAGAATTGCAAGCCAGTGGCAATAAAGAAACTCTATACTCACTATCCACAAAGCATCAAAGAGTTTGAGACGGAGCTAGAGACGGTTGGAAGCATCAAACATAGAAATCTGGTTAGCCTACAAGGGTACTCTTTGTCTCCAGCTGGTAATCTGTTGTTCTACGATTACATGGAGAATGGAAGCCTCTGGGATCTTTTGCATGGTAGGTTCTCTCTTTATTTTTCCTTTTCTGAATCTCTGTCATCTAGATATCTTGCAGGCATGCCACTAGATCAACAGTACGTCACATCTTATCACATTCTATTATTTCATAAGAATATCGTTGTAGCAACCATCAAATTGAGTACTGGTTTCTTATTAAAACCACTACTGTTGCTGTATTGCTGATGGTTAGGGTCTCTCGACCTCTTTTGCAATTACTGCCTTCACAACTCAGGTAAAGCAAACCAATTAGCTAAATAATGAAATAAAAATAGCTTACTTGATTTTGTTTTAATGAAATAAAAATACAATAATAAAAGTATACAGCTCTTTTATTTCCAAACGGTTTGGGAAATGATGACAAGCTGTCAATCCTTATAACTATAACACAACTTAATGACAGGTCCCCCGAACAAGAAAAAGCTCGACTGGGAGTCGCGCTTAAAAATTGCGTTGGGAGCTGCTCAGGGTCTTGCATATTTGCACCATGACTGCAGTCCCCGTATAATCCATAGAGATGTCAAATCCTCAAACATCCTTTTGGATAGGGACTACGAGGCGCATTTAACTGATTTTGGCATAGCAAAAAGTCTGTGTGTATCAAAAACTCATACCTCAACATATGTCATGGGAACAATCGGCTACATAGACCCGGAATACGCACGCACCTCTAGGCTCAACGAGAAATCCGATGTGTATAGCTATGGTATCGTGTTGTTAGAGTTGCTGACTGGAAGAAAGCCGGTTGATAATGAATCAAATCTGCACCACTTGGTACGTTGTCTCGCCTTTATTATTTTTTTTTTTATGAGAAAAAGTTTGGCCGAAAAAGATTTTGGTCCATTGATTTCATCCCAAAGTCAGTTCTTATATTCTAACGTATGCATATGTTAAAGTACTTTTTGTACTAAGATTTATCATTTGTTCACAACTGTTGATTTTGTGATCCTTGTTTTGTGAATAGATCCCTTCAGCCTTTTCTTTTTGAATCTGTCGGTTAGTAGGATACTCAAATAGGGGTTTGATTTTAAAAGATATAACCCTACTAAGCACCATTACAAACCTTTTTTGAACTCCCAATAATAGCTCAATGATAATAGCATTAGTCATTTGCAAGATCTGCCTCCCAAATCCTTCATGGGTCCCCATCATCTGAGCACCATCATGTGGAAGCACCTAGCTTGTAACTGTGTTGTGTTAGATCCACTGTGTGCATCTCTCTCTCCAAAAGCACAGCCATAATGTGCCATATGTGTTTCATAAAGCCTGTCCATATTGTCTCTTTATCTCTATCTCTCTCTCTCTCTGATCCAATAATGTATTGTCATGTAGCATACCCCATCATACCATCATGCCATCATGGTCCTCTTGAAGTAGGATTTTTATAACTACTTACCCCCATCTTCAATACACTGTTCCCATTCATTGATGCTTTTCAATACTATGAATAATGCCAACTTTGAAATAATTGACCTGCTTGCTATGGAGTGGATGTTTTGTTTGTCAATGTGTAGTTTTCACTTGCACCATCTTGTAAACACACGCCTGGACTGCAATATATAAAAAAAAAAAAAATTTCACCACTTATTTATGAAAAATTATAGTGTGATTTATGGTTTTATTTTTGACAGATACTTTCGAAGGCTGCTAACAATGCAGTAATGGAGACTGTAGATCCAGACATTACCTCCACATGCACAGACCTTTGTGAGGTAAAAAAGGTATTTCAACTGGCGTTACTTTGTACGAAGCGGCAGCCATCGGACCGGCCTACAATGCACGAAGTTGTGCGAGTATTGGATTGCCTTATTCAGCCTGTACTGCCCACCAAGTCAGCTCAGACTGGCACGCCGCAGGGCGTTCCTAGTTACATAGATGAGTACGCGAATCTAAGAAACAACGATGCTCTTGTATGCGACACATCGACAAGTTGTTCATCGGATGCTCAGCTATTCATCAAGTTTGGTGAAGCCATTTCGCAGAACATGGAGTAACAGGGTTTTCACCTACAAAAAATCGGTCCGTCAAAAGACTCTGGATTTCCGCACACAAGTATTGGAAGATAATCAGATATCAATGTAAAAATGTTATCTTTTTTTTTTATCTTTTTCTTTTTCTTTTTAGTGCTTAGCTATTTTGAAGCTCATTGTAATCATGTGAACCGAATTTATTAGTTTTTTGGTAGTATTTCAGAGAGATGGTATGAGGGGGGTGGGGGGTAGGGTACAAGTGCAACAGGGAGTGGGATGGATAGAGCAGGTGTGGGGTCTTCTTGAGGTTGTTTGTAAATCTGGTACTATTATCTGTGCCTTTTGGCTGTAACAATATAGGTAGGACAATGCAGTTTTTGCCCCTCCATTTCTTTCTGGCAATGGAGATATCTAGCCCCAATAATGGCAATTTTTGAAACTACATTACTTGCTGATTAGTTACAAACTTCACAGTTTATGTTTTAAAGTTTTTGGGCAGTTGGATTAAGAATCTTTAATTAGAGCTGGTCTTAAAAAAAAAAAATTAAGAACACGAATTAGTTAAAGGTCTCTCTATCTATCATATCACTCTATGCTATGCATTCCCCTGTGCAAGTGCAGCATTGTTCTGTCACTTTTTGCATGTGGAGATGTCAGTCAGGCAATGCAAAAGAAAGAGAGATAATAACTACTGCATGCCAGAACCAGAAGTAATGAGCCTGAAATGAAATGACTTTAATAAATTTCCTTTCGTTTTATTTCATTCACCTTTGCATACATATCATATCATTATATCAACAGAAATAATTCCTCCCACATTTCCTCTTCTGTTAAATTGGGGGGGTGTTAAAGCTTGAAAGAGAGTTGTCATGGCACTTCTACAGGAACAGGGGCAGTAAATTATTCACTGAGCCTCTTAGCTGTGATTCTGAACAGCCAATGTGGCTGGGGGCCAGTGCATCAGTGATGATTGATTAGGGGCATTTGTGGTCCAGAAAAGTGGGGCCTTTTGATTTATGGGCTTGTTGGAACTTGAAGGAAAGGTGCTGTGTATGTATGTATGTATGCATGTATGTATGTGGGTATGTTCTCTTCTGATTGGAAATTTGGAATAGGTGGCTGGAAATTTGTGGGAAGGTTTTCTTTCCTTGGTTTTAAATTTAGTATCTTCTTTCTTTTCTTTTGCTCACTTTTTTTTCTCATGGGATATACAAGGTAATACGAGTGTGACGTTTTTTAGTTTCTTTTATACAAATCATGAAAGCAATACTTCATATGTCCAAGAACCAGCCTTTGGTCTAGTGGCTAAGGGAAATGCTCTCTGTGTGGGAGGTTGCAGGTTCGAAATCTGGATGAGAGGTTTTTATAGACATTTAAATTTGAGCGGCTTGACTCTCATCTTTATATCAAAAGTACTTCATATGTCCATATGCTATTATCTAGAATGTCATTTTTCCTATGCAAAATATATTAGATGCAGCTAATTAATATACATGTGCTAAAACCAAAATTAATGCCCCAAGTTTATGCTTAGGGATTATTATTTAAGTTAATAATTTGTACTTTTACTTATTTTGTTATTGTAACTAGTTTTGGCGATATATTAGTCAAAATATTAAAGCACATTACAAAATGAGTTGCATGCATAATAAAATTATCAACACAGATACTAACTCATTTTACATGTAAAATAAGTTAAACCGATTTTTTTTTCAATTTTTATAATATCCATTACATTTTCGAGTCTGTAGTTTTTCAATTGAAAGCTATAATTCATACTCTAGAAAGAGGGGTGAGCTTCCAAGCTTTTTAACTATGTCACACTATCATTAATCTCAACCATTAATTTTGTTTCTCTCTCTTATTTATCTTAATCAAATGGCTCAAGTTAATTTTTCTTTTTTCATTAAAGAGATAATATAATTTGTCTAAGAACAATTTAATACTCAAAATATTTGCAGGCTCTTTGTATTCTTTTATATGAATTATTATGTAACTAAAAATATATTATATAGAAAATATGTTAAGTTCAGTATTTATTTAATAAGATATATTTATGAAAAAATGAAAAAAATTATATTTATTTTCAATATATATTAATTTATGTAATATTATTTTTTTGGGGCGAAGCCTGATTTACAGCTCTAGTAATAGATAAATAGTGGTGTGTATGTTGAATAGTTGATGTTAACGTCTTGCAAATGGAAACTGATATTAACGTCCCTACTAAAGCAGAGTTGACAAAATCTGCAATTTTTCTCGGGTGTTTTTTTTTTTTGTAGAAAATGTAATTATTCCCTTTATTCTAAAAAAAAAGAAAGAAAAAAAAAAAAAAAAACAGATCATGGAGATTTTATAATGCTGGCTCGAGTTATGTTCATCTTATTGCACCTTTTAACTTATCTGTAATATAAACACTGCTCAAATTACTCGTAGTCTCTAAGTTTAATTCAGAATCATTTTTTTTTTCAAAAGTGTTAGTGTTTAACATTAGAAGCATATAAGATCTTAAGAATTTATCTGACTTTCGAAATTTTAGCACATCAGATATGTTTTTTTCTATGAGTGGATATATATATATACTAGAGTAGGTTCCTTAACGAGGGATCTGTACAATACTTATCTTGACGATATTGACAACACTACTTTTGAAAATTTTGAAACAATTCATAAAAAGAATTTAAAAATGTAAAAAATATTTATGGATGTATTTTTAACTTATAGATTGATAGTTAATTTTAATCAGTTTTAACATCGTTTGATGGTTTACCAAAATCTTATCTACTTTTAACAACTGTAAATTAACGAGTCTTTGAAGAACTATCAAATATTACTTAAAATTAATATAATTGAAAACATAATAATTCTGAAAGAGATCTACGGGCTGAATTTTTTAGCCTCCAAGAATCAAACATCGACCATAGAAATGCTTCAGCCCATATAAAACTGGTGTTTGATTTATGGGCTCGTTACTCAGTCTGTTTACTGGTCAGGTACCAGATCCATGTCACAAAAACCGAATGAAGAAAGAAGGTCCAAGCAAATAACGAAAGAAGTGGCTGCTGATTTTGGGCCTAGCGTTGTTGAAGCTCTAGCTGAAAGCTGAAAGCCTGAAACGAAAAAACACAGTCCAAGGTCTTCGTTTGAAAGAAAATTTAAATTTGAGAGGAGAAGAAGAAGAAGAAAAAAGAAAAAAAAAAGGCTCTGCGGCTCTGCGCACGTTACGTGGCTTGACCGGCACGCACCACGATAACCAGAACATTTTTTATTTTTAATTTTTTTTGAGAAACCGATAACCAGAAACATGCTCAAATCAAAGGGTTTGGGGGTAAAACCGTAATATGTATATGCCACACGCTATGTCAGGTCTCGAGGTCGAAAGTCGAATCCATTGTTTTGGATTTAGGCCGGGATAAAATGGATTTCATATCCTCTGTAGCGCTGCATTGTGTATCGCGGGATGTGAACCGTTAGATCATCTCGATATGTGTGCTGGCTCGAATCTCAAGATGATCTAACGGATTATTTCCTGTGCTACTCAATGCAGCGCTACAGAGGATGAGCACACCTTGTTCTGTTTTCCTCAAAAAAAAAATGCTTGTTCTGTTCAGATTTCTTTTTCCTTTTCGCTTTTTGGAGAATGTTCTATTAACATTTCAATGGCCATGGAAACGTGGGTAAGTTTTAAAAAAAATACAAGAGGTCCAAATCCTACTCGAGAAATTTAGACATAATGAACCGACTGATCTGACTCAAGGGTTTATAATCTGGGTAATTCGGAAGGATCAGAAGGGACAATCGATGCAAAGAAATAAATTCATCTCAAAGAAAGATCCTGAGAAATCCAACCTAAGCGAACTTGGACTCCGATCCAACTTGAAATACTCGGGCAACCGGGGTAACAAAAAATAAAAAAAAAAGAAAAATATAACTCAGTTTATGTTAATAAAATATAGCCGACTTCAAAACCATAAATTAAAAGCTCAAAAGCACAGCTTAAGATTTTGTCTGACAACAGTATAAACAGGGATGAAAGTGCTTGTATCCACTGTCTCAGCCTAACATGTGGTAAAATATAAAGTTAAAGTAAGATAAACATGTATTTGAAAAATTATGTCAAAATTTTATCACCACACACCATATTCTATAGTTAACACTGTCTCTACTCGTTATTTCTTCTATTCACCAAACTATCACTCTGTAGAAAAAAGTTTAAACTCCCGATATTATTTAATCGCTTTCTCTTATAAAATTTTGACCTTTCGGAAGAATTACGATATTTATTGAAATACTATTTGATGGTTTATCACTTTGCTTTTTGTCAAACATCATTTCAAATATTGAAGCTAAAACATGATATGATTGATTTTGAGATAAAGTTATCTCTATGATGTGTTAGAGATTTAGAGTGATGACTGGTGACTAAATACTTTTTTTTAGTATGATGAAAAGAATAAAAGCAGGAATTGATATATATATATTTTTTTAAGAAAATGGAATGTTCCACCAGTTTTGTTGAAACTTTTTATTTTGTACTTATAGATGATTGAACCCATAACCTATTGAAAGTCATCTTAATTAGCTACCACTTTTTATTTTGTGCCATTTGCTGTATTTTTATCATCCATGACTCGTAAGAATAGGTTTGTACTTTCTGCTATATCTTGTAAGACTACATTTGTATTCTTTCCTATTTCCCAATTATTTTTTTGGAGGTAGGAAGTTTTATACCCACTATAGACTTGTCGACAAACAAAATAGTAGAAAACCACAACAGCCTGATGCTTAGGACCCTGAAGCTCGAATTAGTGCTCCCCAAATACTAAAACAAGAGATTAGATAAATAGAGCGGAAATGTAAAAAGTAAATAATAATAACTAATAAGCTCATATTACTGTTTTTGCTTGCTTACAATCTCAAAGTAAATAATTCAAAAACATCGATCGAATAAGCAAATTTCCCGGAAAAGGATTCAAAAAGACCGCAATCAATGAATTTATTAAAAGAAAACGTGATCCAGGGGCTCCACAGCGTTGCTCCATCGTTCCATCCATTAAATCACATCATCAGTGCATTTCTCTTCTAAGCTGTAATTTTTTTGTTTTTTTTTGAACCAGAAGATCGAGCAACCAAAATCCAAATGAAATGCTGTTTCTTCATCAATCATCAAATAGAATTAAAAAAAAAAAAGAAACCTCTGAGAGGAGCCAGAGACTTCGATTTCGAACGGTCTCACTCACTTAAGCTTCAAAATGACGAAACCACCCTTCATTTGAACTGATGGCAGTTCCGATATTTTTCCGTCCCACGGGGGCCTTTTTATTTAGCACGGTCTCCTTTTTCTCGACGCACCCGGATCACAATAATAACCACAATGTCAGCGACACAGAGAGAGCGAATATCGGATGAACCTGGTGCGGGGTTATTTTTATACAACCCGTTTAATAGCAAAGCTTAAGCAACCTCGTAGCATTACACGACACTCCCCTGCACACGATCCACCACACCACTGACTCCCTCCGACAGGTGGGTCCCAAACATCAGTGTCCCACTCACAAATGATCCGGGTGCGGATGGGTACCGTGCGTTTAGCTTAAGATACCGGGACAGGATTTAGAATTCATAAAATAAAATAAAAAAAAAACATTTGATATTTTCATATTCGTATTCGTATTGTTTCATTTGGGATTTGAAGAAGCGCCAAAGCAAAGAAGCAATCAGACTCAAAACTCAAGCGTAAGTTTAAGTTCTCTCTAGGGTTTCTTCCTCCGCTCGCTCGCTCTTGTTGCCGTGGATTAATTGCTTGGATCCATTCAGGGAGGGTTTGATTGGTGGAGTGGAGTTAGTTATCCTCCGAGATGAGGTTCCGGAAGGGGTCGAAGGTGTGGCTCGAGGACAAGGAGCTCGCCTGGGTGGAAGGAGAGGTGGTCGATTCGAAGGACAACAACCTCTTTGTGGTGCTCACCAGCCACAAGAAGAAGGTGATTTGATGAAATTCCTTTTTTGGAATGCACCGAGCTAGCTAGTCCGGTTTGTTAATGGTGTCTTACTGATGTTACCAAGTACTGAATGCCCATGGCATCTGATTAGAGTTGTTTCGGTAGAAATATCTGATTAGAGTTGTTTCGCCTGATATAATCTCGGCAACATGTGTTCAAAGTTTTGAGCTTTCCAGACCATTACTTTGGTAAACGAGTTTAATTACTTTGCTGTCGGAGGATATGTGAGATACCGACAGTTGCTATTTGTAGTTTGTTTCCAAGTTTGGTGATCAGCTTTGCTGATGGCTATAAATGGCAGGTTACCGCCGGACCAGCTAAGTTGCTGCCGAGAGATGCAGACGAAGATCTCAGCGGTGGCCATGTGGATGACATGACCAAATTGACCTATCTCAATGAGCCGGGCGTTCTTTACAATCTCAAGAGGAGATATGCTCTTAATGAGATATATGTACGTGCCAAATCCTTTCTTTCTGTTTCATGACCTATTGATTGTTGCTGTAAGACAAATGCGCCTTAATTATCCTACCTTTCATTTACACTTGTTGCGGATCTAGGATAGATAAACAACATGACTAAATTGCCCTCGAGTCTCTTCGCGTGAAATTAATTGCTGAATGTGTTAAGCAGTTTATATGGATGTGCCAATATCTAAGTTTGTCATTGAACCTACATGTCGGGTTTAAAAAAATTTGACTCAGACAATTGTCTAGCAATAATATAAATTTTGAAGTGTTTGCATTTGACATCAACAGTAATTAATGCCAGCTAGACACTGAAGCTGCGGTTTCAATAAAAAATGAATATTTTGCATGCGCTTTTGTTTCATGTCCACCTTGAACAAAACGTACAAGTTGTTTATGTAAAGTTAGACTACAATGTCTTGATTGCTTTGTTTGATTTCGGTTATTGCATAAAAAAGGGATATTTGCATTGTGAGCACTCATCAGTATATCATCTCATCTTATTGGCAGTGGTTGCTGAAGTCAATGTACACTGAATTGTAACAGATATAACTCTGTCCGTAGGTCTTAACAGCCACTTATACAAGTCTGCTACCCAACAATAGATTTTGATACAACTTTCTAGTCCATAGCAGGATGTTCGTATATTTTGCTCTGCTTGATTTTATAAGAAAGTATAATTAATTGTCTGGGGGCAAAATAGTCATGTTTTTTAGCATTTTACACTTGTACCGTGCCACTAGTCTGATATCATGTATTGTTTATAAATTGGGGTGTTTATTTGCGAATTTTTTGTTTTCTTTTGAAGAGTGTTGCTTTGTATCTGGCTGGTTACTCATGTTCATTTAACTGAAATTAAATTTAACCAGTTGTTAACTTTCAAAATTCAGACATATACAGGGACCATATTGATTGCTGTCAATCCTTTCACAAAACTTCCACATTTGTATAATGAGTACATGATGGAACAATATAAGGGCGTGAGGTTAGGCGACTTGAGCCCTCATGTCTTTGCTGTTGCTGATGCCTCTTACAGGTTGGGTCATTTCTTTAAATGTTCAAACTTCTTTTATTGAATAACAAAGGCTTCAGAATTCTTTTATGGTTATTTTTTTTTTTTAATTTTTCAATACATATCTAGTTTATTGAATTTGCAATAATTGGTTACAGAGCAGAAGAAATATTTATGCTTATTTATTGTGGTCAGAGCTATGATGAATGATGCTCGGAGCCAGTCAATATTAGTCAGTGGAGAAAGTGGGGCCGGGAAGACAGAGACTACTAAGCTTATTATGCAGTATCTGACCTTTGTCGGGGGCAGAGCTGCTATCGATGACCGCTCAGTTGAACAACAAGTTCTTGAAGTGTGATTTTTTTTCCCTGACGCTACTTCTCTTTTACTCTAGGTTCCATAAAAAAAAAGTTTTGTTGTGCTGTATTTCATATTCTCTTTCCTGGATCCTTTGTATAAGCTGTCTGTTTCTTTTTTTTCCCCTTGTTTTCAGTCCAATCCTCTTTTGGAGGCATTCGGCAATGCAAAAACGGTCAGAAATGATAACTCAAGGTGTGTGCCTACATATTGCTTGTTTCCATTATCTGTTGTTTTTTCCTTGTTAAATCACAATAGAATTCTTTCTTTATTTGGTGATAATATTGACGATATCTGATAGGATATCTCTTTTTGCCCATTATAGTGAACAATTTTCTGTAGCATAGAATAAATAGATGATATCTAATACTGACAATTTTAATTATAGTTCTGACATGCATTAGACCGCAAAATTAAATCTTGTCAAGCACTGAAGTTAGTTGCGACATACTTAGTCTTTGAATAGAAACGTTATGATAAAATTTTCTTCTTTTGAGGGGACTTGGTATATTTTGTTTCCCTAACTTTTACTTATATGATATTTAGTTATAAACGGGTAGACTGAAAATATGTGTCCATTTGATGTTATTTGCAAAATAGTAGCTTACTATCGGATTTGTCTAGAGACTTATTGCTTTTCTCTCTTTAATGGGTTCAAGTCGATTTGGAAAGTTTGTGGAGATTCAATTTGATGAAAGAGGCAGAATATCTGGTGCTGCCATTAGGACATATCTTTTAGAGAGGTCACGTGTTGTGCAGATCACTGACCCTGAAAGAAACTTCCATTGTTTCTATCAGCTATGTGCTTCTGGAGAGGTACTAAATTTGTGGTTCCATTATTTTCTTTTGACTTTGGCCATACTCCTGACCGTCCCTCTTTTCCACTGCTGAAATTCTTCCTTTGTTTTATGACTCCAGTATGCTGAGAAATACAAGCTAGGCCATCCTAGCAGCTTTCGTTACTTGAACCAAAGCAATACATATGAACTGGAGGGGTCCAGGAATGATGAAGAATACAGCAGGACACAACGTGCAATGGACATTGTTGGAATTACCAGAAATGACCAGGTTTGTTAATCCCTATTTAACTTTTTCATGTTTGTGTAAGTGTAAACAACATGGTTTGAAGCCTTTTATGTCCTTGTTTGTGTCTTCATTTCAGGAGGCTATTTTTCGAACTTTGGCTGCTATTCTTCATCTTGGGAATATCGAATTTGCTCCAGGAAAAGATTACGATTCATCAGCTATTAAGGATTCAAAATCTAATTTCCATCTCAAAATGGCTGCTGAGCTATTTATGTGAGTTCAACATATAAACAAATCCTTTCTATACTTCTTCTTTAACAGTTTCTCCACCCCATTTGATACTTATAACTGTCATATTTTTCACCAGGTGTGATGCGGATCTTTTGGTCACCACATTGTGCAGTCGATCTATACAAACTCGAGAGGGCGTAATTGTGAAATTCCTTGACTGCGAGGCTGCAGCTGCCAACCGTGATGCTCTTGCAAAGACTGTATATTCCAAGCTATTTGATTGGCATGTTCTCTTCTCTACTTTGCTTATGCATTATTTTGTGATTGATGTCTAAGTTAATATCTGTTCACTATGGCTACTCAAATTCTGCAGGCTTGTAGAAAATATCAACAAATCAATTGGCCAGGATGACAACTCAAAGATTCAGATCGGTGTCTTGGATATATATGGCTTTGAATGTTTCACTAGCAACAGGTGTTGAATAGTTATAATTTCTTTCTTTGTGATTGCTTTTTGTCATGATTGTCTAAACTCTAAAGAAAGACCATGTGCATATTTTACTGGTCTGATATATCATATATTTGATTTGCTGCCGCAGCTTTGAACAGTTCTGTATCAACTTTGCAAATGAGAAGCTTCAACAGCACTTCAATGAGGTACTGCTAAAAAGGCTTTTTATATGTACATATTCTTTTGTTGTAATAACTATTGTTTTTAATTATTATGATAGTCTATTATTACAATATATTTTGTTGCAAAAAGTGCTGCTTTGTAGCATTTTAGACTCATGTTTAGTATGTGAATATTAGTTCTGTTCTTTATTTTGCAGCATGTGTTCAAGATGGAGCAGGAGGAATATAGCAATGAGGAAATTAACTGGAGTTATATTGAGTTTATTGATAACCAAGATGTCCTCGATTTAATTGAAAAGGTTGTTTACTTGATAATAAAATAGCAAGTTTCTTAATTAGATTATTGATGGGGCTTGATTTTGTATGTTTGTATGCCCTATATAGAGTGGAAAAACAAGTCTTATTGTATTATGATGTGTCGTTCGAAATTGTAAATATGTATATAAATAAAAGGTGATGTTGTCAGCTCAGCTTGATTGAAAATTGTTGTCATACTTGTACCTACCAGTATGTGATATTTACAAACATTCTTATGGCGTGGCCATTAATTGTCCAAGCACCACAAATTACCATTGGTCACATGTGTCTGGTATCGTTGAGCAATTAAAATGTATTATGGAATTGATCTGCTGTCACCTTCTGTTATCTTGCAGAAACCAATTGGAATTATCTCACTTCTGGATGAAGCTTGGTAAGACCTTTCTCCTGTGTTTCTCATTCAAAACTGCCATTGTATGGCTTGGCCATTAATTATTTTTGTAGTGTTAATCACTCATATCTGCTTTCTCTATAGTATGTTTCCAAAATCAACCCATGAGACATTTTCAACCAAGCTGTTCCAAAGCTTAAAGTCTCATTCCAGACTAGAAAAGACCAAGTTCTCAGAAACTGATTTCACAATGTGCCACTATGCCGGGAAGGTAATAGTTCCTTTGTCCTTCCAAAGTTTCTCAACAAAATTTTCTTATATAATGCAAGTACATAAAACTTGCTTGATTGTCAAGCAGGTGACGTACCAAACAGATTCATTTTTGGATAAGAACCGGGATTATATTATTGTGGAACATTGCAATCTCCTATCCTCTTCTAAATGCCCATTTGTTTCGGGCCTGTTTGGACCTCTCCCAGAAGAATCTTCTAGATCCACGTACAAGTTTTCATCTGTTTCCTCCAGATTTAAGGTACACCAGCTCTTCAATTACCATGTACATTCGTGTTTCTTCTGTGGTCTTTTGTACTACAAGGTGGGATCAGGGCTAAAAATATACATATATATTCTTTTGAAGCAACAACTTCAAGCTCTTATGGACACACTCAATTCTACTGAGCCTCACTATGTACGATGCGTGAAACCCAATTCTCTTAATCGTCCTCAAATCTTTGAAAACCAGAGTGTGTTGCATCAACTGCGGTGTGGTGTAAGTGTCATTTGATCCTTCTCTTCTTTTCATAGTCTATATTTGTAATTCGATGCTTCTATAAATTCATTTACTTTCGAAAAAGACATTCGCATCTTTTTGGTGTTTTGTGCAGGGTGTTTTAGAGGCAGTTAGGATTAGCCTTGCAGGATATCCTACTAGAAGAACATATTTTGAGTTTGTGGACCGTTTTGGTCTTCTAGCTCTTGATCTCATGGATGGGACGTAAGTTTTTCATTTTAATGATTACGATTTATGTTCATCTTCTTATTAAATTTGTTATTGCTGTACTAATGTGTATTTGTTACAGCTATGATGAAAAAGCTATAACAAAAGGAATTCTCGAAAAGATGAATCTTGACAATTTCCAGGTACCTAATGTCCTCTGAATCCCTTTTGGTGCTTTTGTGAATGGTGGCGGTACCAGTCGGTACTAATACCACTATGTCTTGGTACTGCCATGATATTCTTACCTCAACTACTGTACCGAGCTGTAGGCAAGCTGCTATCTGTGGTTTTAAAACCATTAAATACAATTAGAAGTAAAATATGAACGAGACAAATTCCTAATTTTATAGAATCAACCATGTTGCATTGTGAACAATTCTATGTTTACAGCTGGGTAGGAGCAAAGTTTTTTTAAGGGCCGGCCAAATAGCTCTATTAGACATGAGAAGGAGCGAGGTTCTTGACAATGCTGCCAGGCTCATTCAGTCTTGCTTTAGGGCATATATCATTCGCAAGGAATTCCTTGACAGAAGAGAGGCATCTATTTCTCTTCAAGCTTTCTGTAGAGGTGCTAGCCCAAGTAGTTTAATATAATTTCTTTTTTCAAGAATATGGATTAATTTATAAACAAAATAGTCGAATCTGTAAATCCAATTTTTACTAAATATATTACTGTTTTATGAGGCATTGACATGTTTACTATCTTTGGAAAAGGAACATCTATCATCACCAAATAAAGGAAATGAGGCAAAAGCTTAAAGCTTGAATTTACCCTATATCTGGTAACTAGAAATATTAGATCTCTAAAAGAAGACACTGTTGTTACTGCAGGTTGCTTAGCAAGGAGATTATACGAGAATAAGAGACGGGCAGCTGCAGCTGTGATAATTCAAAAGAATCTCAGAAAGTGGCTAACACGCAGAAGTTTCTTGAAAATTCATTCTTCTGCTGTTCTTATCCAGTCTGTCATCCGTGGTTTCATTGCTCGTCAAAAGTTCACCTGTTTTCAGGAGCAGAATGCTGCATTGATTATTCAGGTACTTCTGTAAAATGCCATAAAATAAAAAGGAAGCCGCAATTGCTCAGTGATATTCCAGTTTACAGTATTTTGGACACTTTCTTTTGATAAGCATTTGCATTTATTAGTACTAATTGTATGCTTTTGCAAACTAGGCTTGTTGGAGAAGGAGGCATGCATTGAGGAAGTTTAAGCTTCGCTGGAGCTCGGCCATATCAATTCAGTGTGCCTGGAGACAAAAGCTTGCCCGAAGGGAGCTAAGGAGACTTAGAGTTGTAATTATCTTTTTCCTTGTTTACTACATTTATTGTCATCCTTGTTGTCATAGGGCTCATCAGGCAGAAATTAATAAAGAGCTGTAGTGAAATTGCGTTGGAATAGGTATTGAATGGGATTGGGAATGGATGGAACTGTGAAAAAGTGGAAGTGTGGAATTATGATAAAATTGCAGATGAAACCCTCCGTTTTGAACTTACATCCATATTCCATGGAATAGACTATCCAAGTTGCTTTGTCTGAACCCCTCCATATTCTCCTCTACTTCGTGTTTTTGGACTGTACTTCACTTCCACTCTTCCCTATTCTGTGTATGCTGAAAAGATTGAAGTCGTGTGGAAATAACAGTACTTTGAATGCTGTTATTCTCCGTTCTTTCTTTCTTCCATTGTGCGCTGGAAGTGCCCGTAATCTTTTTCGAAATATATGTATTGTCTTATGCCGGCCTTTTTGCTATATGTCAATAGTTTGGTTCATATGTATGAATTCATTTTCTGTTTTACTTGAACTCTAGGCTGCAAATGAAGCCGGTGCATTACGTGCAGCAAAGAGTAAGCTTGAGGAAAAGCTAGAGCAACTTTCCTTGAGATGTGATCTTGAAAGGAAGCTGCGGGTATCACATAATTTCATCTTACCATTAAAAAATTGCCATGTATTTAATTTTTCAATATTATCGCTATGATGGTATTGGATAACTAGAGATAGAAGTCATCAATGGAAAAACAACAAAACATTTTTTGAGGGGTGAGCTTTTCAAGCTGATATCTTTGCTTTGCAATTTGTTAAAATCATGAGCAGCTGGCTAGTGAGGAGTCTAAGTCGGCAGAGTTGAAAAAGCTACAGAAGGCTCTTGAACAGTCCAGTGCTGAGTGTGCAGCTGCTAAAGCGGCAGCTGAAATTGAACACACTAAGTACGTTTCAGTTCAAGGACAGTTGGAGCACTCACTGAAGGAAATAACAAACTTGAAGGGTAGTTTGGTTCAAATGACAGAGATGAAGCAGGAGAACTCCCGTCTTAAGGTATTAAAACAAACTTCATAAAGCTAATGTTCTTCTGTGCTTACGTTGCTTTTAATTATGTCCCTGTGTTTTATTTACCAGACTTCAGTCGAGTCATTTTCGAAGAAGACTTCAGATTTGGAAGCCGAGCTTTCTCAAGCCAGGAAATGTAGCGATGACACTCTAGAAAAGTTACAAGAGACAGAAGGAAAATGCAAGCAACTACAACATAACTTGGAAAAGTATAAGTCGTTTTAATCTAAATATGTTTTATGCCAATCTATGATCTATGTATGTTTGGAACAGAGATACCCAATACGTCTTTAGTTATGAATTGTTACTCCTCCGGGTTGAACAAGTCAAATGCTATTATACTCTGGTGATATATTAGTTAAACTATGTTTGCAGGCTAGAGGACAAACTCTCAAGTTTACAAAAAGAAAACCAAGTTCTAAGACAGAATGCAATCACTGGATCACCTCTTAGCCATTATGCTGTCACACCTAAGTCATTTTCCGAGGTTATTTTACTTCGATTTCTCATCTTTGTTCATCTGCTTTGATAGCAATGTATGATTTCAAGTTATTTTTTTCTTTTGCTCTAATTTTAATATTCTGCATTGCATTTATTACAGCACAGCAAGTATTCAAATGCACTTGCTGTTCCCTCAAGTACCGAGAAGTCTTTATTTGTAAGTTAATCATTTTTATATATGTTTGTTGTGTTGTAAGTGTCAATGATAATGAAGTTGGAGTCCTTGTGGTTACAAATCTGAATCTGTAAATGCAGGAAACTCCTACGTCTACAAAGTATTTGGTTCCTTACTCACAAACTCTAACAGGATCGAGAAGGAACAGGATTACCTCTGAGAGGCATGAGGTAAATTCATGTTAAAGTAATTATTGCCCCCGTAAAAAGTACAGAATATTAGGACGTCTCAAAGAAAGTACAGAATTCTATTTAGATACTATAGAAGCTAGATAAAATTATTTGCAAATTACTATGACAATCTGCCATTTTATTGCTTTCTTAGCATCTGTTAGAGATGATCTCAATTTTTATTTTTTGTCATTTCACAGGAACATCATGAACTTCTTTTGAAGTGCATTCGTGAAAACTTGGGTTTCAGAAAAGACAAACCAGTTGCTGCTTGCATAATGTACAAAAGCCTTCTCCATTGGCATGCTTATGAATCTGAAAGAACAGATATCTTCAATTATATAATCGAGGCAATTAATGATGTCCTTAAGGTAAATTTACATCGCCTAATATGATTGGTATATACTTGTTATCAAGTTTACATGCATCTAGTCTGCTCACTTGTATATTTAACTTGGGAAACAACAGGAAACAAAACATGATCTTCTCTTTTTTTTACTGCCTTTATAGGAGAATGAAGAGGACAGTAACTTATTGCCATATTGGCTATCAAATACAAGTGCGCTACTTTGCCTCCTACAAAAAAATCTTCGATCCAATGGTTTTTTTACCACACCTGCTAGACGTTCTGTCAATTCATCAAGTTTTGGAGGCAAAATGATGCAGGTTTTTTTTTTCTGTCTGAAAACGTGTATTCAAATGAATTTTTAATTTTGTAATTATTATTATCTTTCTTTTGGCAATCATGAAAATGAACCACGTAAATTTTAAGGCATACTTATACAAGAACAAGAAAATTGAATTGGATCCAGTATATTTACTAATTTGGTTCTGTACTGACAAGCTATTTACCGTATATGGTATGCAGTACCTTTGACTCATGGAAGTTACAAGGCAATCTTTAAGTCTTTAATTTTTATTTTTATTGCATGAATTGTTAATATGTTATTATGTATAGACAATCAAATCACCGACAAAGCTATTTGGGTTAGAAGAAACACTGAGCCAAGTGGAAGCAAGATACCCGGCCATAATGTTCAAACAGCAATTAACAGCATCTTTGGAGAAGATATTTGGCCATCTAAGGGAGAGCCTTAAGAAGGAGATTTTACCTCTCCTCAGCCTCTGTATTCAGGTTCCTATAATCTCTCTATTTGTGCTGTGCTCATCTGGACTTATTTGCACTGAGTGATGATACTTAGTTGACAATATTGTTTATATGTATGTTGTGTGTAGGCTCCTAAATCATCTAAGGGGCAACCTGGTAAATCAACAAAATCCCCTGGAGGTTCTGCTCAGCCACTGACAAACATTCACTGGGACAAAATTATTGAATTCCTTAATTCCCTTATGCACCGGCTACAAGAAAATCATGTATTTTTCTATGTTCCCTTGATCTGTACAAAATCATCTTTTAAGGTCTCGTTGATACCCTGGCACCATGCGACTTTAATATGCATTGATAATTATTTTTTATTTGTTATAGGTGCCATCATTTTTTATTCGTAAACTTATTACCCAGCTCTTCTCATTCATCAACATCCAGCTTTTCAACAGGTAAAGAATGATTTCCTGATCGTAGAAGTACTATAGAACTGGGTCTGATTATTCACAGATTTGCATAATGTTTGCAGCCTTCTTTTAAGACGTGAATGTTGCACATTTTCTAATGGGGAGTATGTGAAGTCTGGCCTGTCACTATTAGAGAAATGGATTTCTGATGTTACAGGAAAGGTTAATGAGATCTACATCTGTTGACGTGATAATTTTGTTTTTTGTTTTTTATATGTGCTTAATTGATTTTCCTTTCCTCTATAGTATGCTGGGACCTCATGGCATGAGCTTAATTACATCAGACAAGCTGTTGGTTTTCTGGTAATTCTTTTATTTATACTTATTGATTAATAATTTTACTATTTCTGTCCTTATAAATTTATCATACGCTTCCATGTTACAAGGTTATACACCAAAAAAGAAAAAGGACGCTAGAAGAGATAAGGCAAGACCTTTGCCCGGTATGTTAATCTACAAACCAAATTATATCTATAACTGTATTGTTTGGTTTTGAGATTATTTCTATTTCATGATATATTCTTTTATCTTTTAATTTTTGGTAGGCTCTAAGTGTTAGACAAATCTACCGTATATGCTCGATGTACTGGGATGACAAGTACGGGACACAAGGTGTCTCCAGTGAGGTATATAGAACGATTTTTTTTTTGCTGTTAACAATGGTTTTCTTTATGCCCTTATAGTTAATATAGCCTGAATTATCATACAGGTCGTTGCTTCAATGAGGGAGATGGTCAACAAAGATTCCCAAAATCTCACTTCAAATTCATTTTTATTGGATGATGATTTAAGGTACTTGCTTGATCATTTGCTCCTTTTGGTTAACTTGTCAATTGCAACTGATACTTGTCTCACCATTTTTTTTATTTTTATTTTATTATAGCATTCCATTCTCAACAGACGATTTGTCAAAGGCAATCCCAGCCATTGATCCAACAGATGTGGATCTTCCCAGTGCTCTATCTGACCTTCCTTCTGCGCAATTCTTGGCTTGCGGAAGTGAGGTTGTTGCTGTGTAATTTCGAGTGGGTCTTTGGGTTTTAGGTGACCCTAGAAGTCATATTCTGTGGTGGTTAGGGGTGGCTCTGTTATGTAGATTCAGCGCAACAATTGTTGCTTCAACAGTTGAAACCCAGTCCCATGTAATGTAAATGTAGTACAATTTCTAATTCATATGCAGTATCTCTGTTAGAAATTTACATGCCCCGCAAGTTTTTATTGGTGCCGTCCTGATCCCCTATTCGTTCAGCCAATTTCGTTTTGTTCACGTTGGACCCAAATTCCGTTACAACAGGTCTTTAAGACATACCAATTGCACCAAAAGAAAAAAAAAAAAATTAAGGTTATTCAGAATAATTGAGAATTGCATGTGTTATCGGCAAAAAATAGGAAAAACAATATTCAGGAAAAAGAGAAATTTGCTGGTCGGCGGGTGAAACGAAACAAGTAAAAGATGAAGTTATTATACTTGCGGTGCATGTACTGATCAGAGATTAGTTATTATAACATCAATTATTGGTCTTGCACAATTCAATTCCGAGGTAAAATGAAGAGCAGTTGGCAGTTGCATACTAACGATGGGGCTGTGCCTAATTAAGATACTGAAAGTAAAACGTTTCTTAATGAAAGCTCTGACATAACATCCATCTCATGGTAGTTAGGAGGTCAAAGATGTTTACAATAGAATTGGAACTGTTTTTTCTTCTTTTCTTTCTGAGAAAGAAGAATGCATATTACCAGATACCATTAGCAGAAAGCAGTCACTTAAGCTGAACAGAAATGCTCACGAAATTTTAATCAACAAAATTATCAGCTGGTCACAATTTGATGTGCTGAGCACATTAATTTGATCTTCGATCGTTATTTATTCAACATGTGCAGAACAGGTACACAAGTGCCACAGAACAACATCAAAACCAGCTTTACACAACTTGTTTTCTCCCTCAACTACCAATTAACTCAAATCCCCGGACCGACTAATTATCGTACACTTCTAGTACCGCAATCACAACATGGCCACCCAATTCCATGAAACTAAAAATATGGATACGGTAGCCGTCACACACAATTTAAAAACATGATTTTTTTTTTTTTTTTTTTTAATTTTCACTCAGTAAAACCTTCTCTTCTGTCCATCTCTCCGACTGATCAGAGGGCTCGGTCCGACAATACCTTGCAAATCGGCCATGGAGAAAGACCTCATTGGTGCAGACATCGCCTCGTCGCTGTCATCACAGATCATAACACCACCAGGTCTTGAATGAGGATGCAGAGGTGGCAAAAGACCTTTCTGTCCCTGATCCCGATCCTCTTCACTGCTAGTACTGTTGCTGCCGGAGCTGCTGGTGTTGACCAAATTAGTCATACTCAAATCGGAGCTCGGCTTCTTGGCAATCCTGTCCTGGTTATTATGCAACTTTTTGCTCATGAAATTCAAAGAGAGGAAGTTCTTGCGCTTTCTGGAGTAGGCGTTCTCCGGCTTGGCCAGATCTTTTGCCGATGCAGACTTGGATATGGCATCCGATAACGTTGTGAAGGATTTTGATTTTCCACAGTAGAATTTCGATATCCCTCTCCTGCTGCAGTTTTTTCAATTAAAAACATTAATAACAAGTCTGTGCAAAATTAAATAAAATGAACTCGATACAATGATCAACCAAGAACTTGTATTAAACCGGTACTAAAATATACAACCAAGAACCGAAACCTCTTGAAGAATAGCAACCTATCATTATTAAAATCTGAAAACTATTCTAAATATAGAAAATTGTGTAAGCATTATTTGGTAATTACACTGTTAAGTTCATTAATGAAAAGGAATAGTCCACTAATAGTAAATAACAATAATCTACCAAACACTCCAATTTTCCTAATCTACCAAGAAAAACCCAAGAACTCCAAGATCCCAAATTCAGAAACCCAAAATCAGAAGAAAACCTAACACTCAACCAACTAATTCTCCTCTCATTCCATTTAATAACCAACAAAGAACTGATCTTTACCTTACCACTATCAGAGTATCAAAGTATCAACCAATCCCCATTGCAATTCTATACATACAGCCAACCAAGAAAAGCACAAAACCCTGGGTACCTGAAAGGGAGGGAATCCTCGAGAGCATCCATGGTGTCCAGGGGGCCCTTGAAGGAGCTCTGGACCTCGGCCTCGTCGCCGGAGTCCGATCCGTCCCCGTCGCCGTCGCTGTCGCTGTTCCTGCCGACAGACGAGGAGCTGCAGGATGCCGACCCGGGTACCGGCGCCGGCGCGCCGTACCGGCACGGGCCACGGAGGAACCCTCCACCTCCTCCCCCTCCTCCTCGTCGCTGCAGCGCCACCGACATTCGATCGATCAACGGCGGAGATCGATTTGGATGGTGATGGAAAGAAAGAAAGAGAGTGAAGAGTGAAGAGAAGAGAAGAAAAGGAGAAATTGGAATGATGATATAAAAGGGTTTTTGGATAAAGTTTAGTTTAATAAAGAATAATAAAGAGAGCTTTTTTAGGTAGAACTAGAAGCAGGAGGAGCTTTAAAGTAATGTATGTATGTATGTTATGTGAATATTATGATTTCAGTAAGAGAGGGAGGGGGACTATTTATATGTAGATAATTAGATATAGATGTATATCAGTTGAGGAAATGGAAGGTTCCAGTACGAGGTCTGCCCTAATTTGCATGCTTATTGTAAATGTAATTTCTTTTAATTTTTCTTTCTTTCTTTCTTTCTTTTTTTTTTTAATTTGCATGCTTATTGTAAATGTAATTTCTTTTAATTTTTCTTTCTTCTTCTTTTTTTTTTTTTTTAATTTGCATGCTTATTGTAAATGTAATTTCTTTTAATTTTTTTTTTTTGTTTTGAGATACAGATGAGATGAGAGTCAAGCCACTCAAATTTAAATGTTTATAAAAGTTTTTCCATCCGGGTTTTGAACTCGCGACCTCCCACACGAATAGCGTTGCCCTTAGCTACTAAACTAAAGTCTGATTTTCAAATTTAATTTAATTTACATGGTGTTGCAGTTGCTGCTGTTAGTAGGGTTGTCAACGGGTAGGGTATAGATAGGGTGAGAGTATTTTCATATTTATTAAAATTTTCTTTACCCATATCCTACCTTTACCTAGTTAGGATTGAATGAACAAAATGGGTAATTATCCTATAATTGGTGCCTTATTTAATTTTAACAAGAATTAAAAAAAGAACAAACATGAAAGGATATCTTTTTTGACAAACATATATACACTTATTCATACACGACTTATCAAATGTGATAGAGATAGAGTAAATGAGTAAGAACGCTACTTAGTATTCACATTATTATGGATATCCATAGAAGTAACAAGTAGACTGTAAAATGATAGCCCAGGAGTAAAATGGTAAAACGGTAAGTTGACAGCCAAATGATTGACAAATGAACGCTACCTAGTGTCCACTTAATGTTTCCCATGAGTAAAGCAATAAGTTTTTTTTTTTTTTAACATCAAAGGCCCGTAGGCAACAGATTTCATTTATAAGAAGTGATTACATTCATAGAGAATAACAGAAAATTTTCCAATCCAAAACTAAATGACACAAAATAACATATTCTATGTACCATCAAACCTTCTAAGTTCGATAAAAATATAATTTTTCCTCTAACACTAGAGATTGATTTGAAAAGTACAAAGTTCCTTTCTTGAAGTTACCGGCTCTGATGAATCGTGTCATCTTTGATTGAATGGACCAGAATTGTTGTTAAGTGCTCCATAAAACTCCAGTCTTTAAACTAATTTATTGGAAGTCGAAGCTAATCTGTCTTCTCAAAGGTTTTTTTTGGTACGATACTTCTAATGAAGAAAGACTAAATACTCTTATTAAAAAACAAGAGCGACGAAAGAACGGACGAAGACTCGACGAAAAGACAGACGAAAGCTCGACAAAACAACAAACAACACTACGGAGATCATCATCAAATAAGTATGAATAACAAGATGCGGCGGGGAGGGGCAAAAGTGACCCCTCCCCACCACTAAAATTTAATTTGGAGGAAAAAGTTTTTAGCCTTTTTTTTTTTTAGAGAAATGGCGCTAGGGTTCCAGTAAAGCAGTAAGTTGACAGTCTAGTATTGACTCTAGTCTCTACAATTGCTAGTTGAAAGTTGATGATGATGCATTGATGCTTAAATGCGCAATTATTCTATTTATGGTACGTTATCACCGTGGCAAAAAAAAAAAAAAAAAAAGCAAATTAATAATTTAATTGTTTAAGTTGTGATGCTATGCTGCTTATGGGAAGTTGAGCAAAAACTATGCATGCTTTTGTGATAGGTATTAACCTTGGTTGTATTGTGATGTAGGAGTAAGAGACTTAAGAGTAGGTGGTTAATTAATAGTAACTTTAAGTACTTAGAACTAAATTCTTTACGGGTGCCCAGGACATTGTGGCACCCAAATCAATTTGTTTCTTTAATAAAACAGGTGGTATTCCCACTTTTTTTTTAAAAAAAAAATTAATTGTTTAAGTAGAGATAGCTTTTGTACGTGACGAATAATAAAAAACCCCAACATTCTAGGGTAGGCAAATAAAAAAAAGAAACAAACAAAGAAAGACAGAAAATCATCATTATTAATTGTAAGTAATAATTTTGATTGGCATGCATGGATGAAGTAGTTGATCTGGATAAAGCCAATGCTGCAAAATGCAAATTAAGCAGCAGCTGCTCCAACAAAGTAAGTACACAGTTGCCAGTTGCAACAGGGAATGCACCCCATTTCCTTGGTTTAAAGATAAAAATAGGGGCGGTAAATAAATGCACCAGTAAAGATGGTTCCACAGTAGGAGACAAGCCAACAACACAACGCTTAATTGCCCTTAACTTTTCCAATTATATCCCCAACACCTACAATCTGTCTATATATAATATCTCCATCATACCATTACCAGAACAGACATCAGTCACTACTCACCAGGTATCAATCAAATCAATTCCTTTATTATTTCTTTGGCACTTATATATACGTGAGATTATAATTCATTAAATTTAAAGGCTTGAACCAAAAGTGAATTAGTAAATCATATAATTAAAGTCTGGATCTTCTGTGTTGCTTCCGGAATGCCTTACGGTGTGTCAAGCTTCTGATATATATATGGACTTTGTGAATGCCCCTTAATTTGGTCTCCTTTTGAGCAACTCAACACAATATATATAGGTTACACTGTGTAATATATCTGTTATAAAAACGTTACATATCGTACATAGATTACATTATGAAATATATCTGTTATAAACACAGGAAGTTAGTAACGGCTCTTCATCTGCTGTTACTGAAATTAAGATGGATATATATAACGGCCTATCAATTTCAATCGGTGTACTGTACTGGTATATATTTATCACCATGAAAAGTACTTAAAATGCAGTCCTTAATTTGGCTTCATTATGGGGTACTTAATTTGTAGGAAAATGCCAATTTTGTTTTTCTTGATTTCAATGGCGAGGGTAGAAGTAGAAGGGTAGCTCGACCTGTCAGCATCACCAATAATTGTACTTACTTACAAAGCAAATAATTTGGAGTTGGGATCAAAAATTTGCACCTGCTGCATGTGATCGAGTGTTTTTGTTCCGAGGAATATATAATTGCATCATCGACCGAGTGGAAGTCTGATCGACGTTCAATCAATCAAAACTTATTAAGTGCTGACTGTGATATATATATATATATCGTAGAAATAAATAATTAATTAAGCACCAACAAATTAAAAAAATGGATTAGATGTTTTACTATGCAAGTGAAAGTTATGATTATTATATTTAGTAATTACTATCTATCTAATCAAAGATTAAATTTTTTTCAGAACTTAAGAGTTAAGATAGTTTAATTTTATAAATAACATTAAAGATAGGCCTAATTTTCGGTGTACCCACCAAATTTAAGTAATAATTATACGATATTTCACGCAGAACAATACAAATTTAAGTCGATTTCATTAATTATTATTTTTTTTATCTTCTTTTGATTTTATAAGCATGGAAATAATTATTTTAATATACGAATAGTTATAGTATTATGCCAGATTAATTATTCCTCTGTTTAATTTTTTTTTTATTTGACACATTGTGTACACATGACTGCAGGTACGTGGTCATATCACATTATTTATAAGTGAAAAGGCTCTAATTTGTTTATTTATTTCAATAGAAAAATATTCTAAAATGAATTTGCCTACAAAAAAGTTGCCTACCATGATTATAAATGTAATTCTACAAATTTTGAATTGCTACTTTATTATAAAAAAGGCATTTGTTAAACGGACTTATCTTATGCATATTAAATCTATACTCTATAAAAAGTGGTAAACCTTTAAGCCTCTCAAGTACGTCACATCATCAATGTTATCTACCATTGATTTTGTTTAAAATTTTTCATCAAGTTTGATCCAATGGCTTATATGTCTTTTTAATTAGCACTAAGTAACATAAATATAATATGTTTAAAACAAAATTTAATCCTTAAAATGATCCAACATTTGTGTTCTTATATTTATATTATAATTATATTATTATTTATATCAAAAGCTTTATAAATTATGTTCAAAATTATGTTTAATATTAAAATTTATAAAATTCTTGATTATTTTTTTTATACTATTTTTCGGGAGGAAGCCTGAGTTACAGCTCTAGTTAATTATTATGCGTACTAGTTACTTAATTATATCTCTAACTATGTATCAATCAAATTCGAAACCATTAATATACACAATCTTATTTAAGTTGTATAATGACAATACTGTACAACATGATTGTGTAATAAAGTTATATTTTTTAAGAGAAATTATTCTTATCCCCTTAATTACACCCCTTATCCATCCTCCATACCTTATTTGTAATATTATCTCTCTCTCATGTTTTTATAAAATTTGAGTGAATTTTTTTTTATTCTTTATCTTTTTATTGTACATGTATGAGTATTTTGCACAGTTCAAGGTGTGAATTGGAACCGGTAAAAGTGATATGTTGTATTTGAAAAATAATTTTCAACTAAAAATGTATTGGGGTGCGGTTAAGAGGGATTTTTAAGGGGTGCAGTTATCAACTCCCATTCTTTAAATATTAAGGATGAAATTTCTAAAATCAAGGGGATATTATATAGAGGGGGGATCAAATAACCATGTTTTTGGTGACCGATCGGTGACCGTGAAATTAAATCTGAAATAACTACAATTTAAACTATTAAATGACAAAACTAATTGATGGAATGTGTGAGTAAAACTAGCGTGCTCCTAAGATCACGGAGGCCTCCCGTGCTCCTAACTCAAAAATCATACTAACCCATCACGAAATTTTGATTTATGATTCTCATTAAATTCTTTATATCAAAATCTCCTATCATGCAAAAATTTTCTATTTTTTGAGTTTTCTAAGTATCTGTTTTGAAATTTTTTACGATTGCATCAAATAATAATAAAATAATGCATAAAATTATGTCATCTTTAAAAAATCCAAAACAAATACATAGAAAACTCAAAAAATGGAAAATTTTTGTATCCTAAGAGATTTTTATATAAAGAATTTAATGAAAACCATAAATCAAAATTTCATAAAGGTTTAATATAATTTTTGAGTTAGAAGCACGAAAGGCCTCCGTGCTCCTAAGAACATGGTAGTTTTACTCTAGAATGTGTTGTATATATCGTGTTTTATGTGTATACAAAAAAATATATAATTTTGATTTTATTTACATATGCATCAAGTATAATAAAAATCGACGATTCAAATTTTATGATTTTTTCTCCTCTCTTGATGTCTATTGAAACGGTGTTAAAACTTTATCATTTTTTGTGTATATATTATTTAGATGATTTAGTATACATATAACAGTTTAGATTTGTCAATATATATATAAATAGTGAAATGGTCACCACGGTCACTAAAGTCTATGGTTATTGGATCACTCTATTATATAACCTGATAATCTACAATTGAAAAAAAAATAATAAAAAAATCTCCAAGAGCAAGCCTGTTTATATAATAATGGTGTTGGTTTGTTTATCTGTCAATCAAACCTCACAATCACATCCCTATCCTCCAAAATATTTCCCCCAGCTGACAACAGCACCGGTACTGGTACATACTGGTACCTTTTTTTTTTTTTTTTTTTTTTTTGAGAAAGCTGGTACCGTTCCTCTCTTTGCATTACCAGCCAGACAGATGGCAGCCACCCAGTCACACCACATGCATCGTCCGTCCACATTTAAAAATTTCGTTTTGTAAGTGGCCCCGTGTGTGTTATTATCCCTTGCATGAGACACACACCAACATGCCTGCACTGATCAAATTAGGTTTTTATGGGACCTCCATGCCTGAATAATTTGACACAATCCCTCAGTTTGACAAATGTAGTAAATTAAAGCGGAGTAAAACACTAAATCACCTTAAAGTAATGGTGTTTGGTAGTAGTGAAGTAAATAGATGAAGTAAAGTGGGTAGAATGTGTAAAAGATGTGAAAAGTTGGTGATTTAGTTTACTACACTTATATTGCTGCGTTAACTTACTGCACCTTAAATCACTTCTGTTTGATGACTTAAAGCACCTTAAATCAATTTTACTACACTTTTACTCCATTGCCAAACGGAGGGAATGTATCAAACCTTGTACAGTGGTACCGCTACCGTCTGTCAATTTTTCGTACACACAATATTGATAGCTACCTCATACCTTACCTTAGGCTATCAATGAAACAAAATTTTGCGTTATTTCGTTCAAACAAAACGACGATTTATGGTTTCGTTAAACGAAACGAAACGATAAGCGACGGAACAATCTATTCTATTATGTTTTCTATTTTCATATAATAATGTCAATATGAAACGATTATTTTGCGTTATTTCGTTTAACGAAGCGAAACGAAAACGAAACCATCCATTTTCGTGATCGTTTCGTCGCGTTGACACCCCTATACCTCATGGCTGATGGTTCATATCTCTGAAGGGGAGTAGGGAGAAAATGGAAGCAGATATAGTTAACTCAATGGTGCAATAATAAAGATCACAAATTGAAACTATATTTTAGGAATTCATTTTTTTGATCTCGTGGTTATTAAGATTTTTCTATATATGTATGCATGAAAGATCGCTACTTAAAGATTTTTTTTAAATGATTTTTACTAATTTGGGAAAGCCACTTAAAAATAGATTTATTAATTTAAGCTACTTAGAAAAAAAAAAAACATGAACAATTGAAGTTGATTACTATATAATTGTCTTAATAACAATATTTTTTTTTCACTTTGGTAAAGTGGGCTTGCAATTCCATCAGAAATTCAGAATAGAAGTATATGCAATCAATTCAATTTAAATATTTTCGAAATAATGGTCTAACTGGTAGCACCCTTATTCATGACAAAAACACAAATTCAATTTTATAATGTTCAGCAAAAAGACAAGTCTCCTTATGAATTGAGATCCTCTAAGTTAACTCAAAATTGAGTTTACCCGTACAATGATTTTATAAAGAGCTCCGTAAATTTAAAACACTGACCGTCTTAACCGTTCTAACTGAGATCCGAAACCTACGGCCCAGAGTTAAACTCAATTTTTGAGTTAACTTAGATGATACGGACTCGTCTGCTTATGGACTAACCAAATACTCAGACGCTTAAACAAACTTTTATACAGGAAACTTGTGTGAGTGAAAACCCTAAATCCCATTTTAATGATTTTATTATGTGCAGTATGAGCATGTCTTAATTTGGATACCTTTTATGTATGTGCCTGTATTTGGGCTTGATTTTGACAGGCTCACATCAAATGACAGGTTGCCAGCCCAATTATATTAGGCATTTTTCAAAAAAACTTTTTTACTTTTGTAGAACAAAAAGAGAGATTTTTCATTTTGTGGCCCAAATAAAAATGCAATTGCCTGCATTAGGATTTAGTACTCAACAAAAAATCTAAACAAACCTGCATTTGTAGACTTCACAGAATATGTTAGCAAAGTACAGCAGCATTTGTTTAATTTATGAATATGTTTCTATTACCAATTAACCACAAAATATGAAAAAAAAAAAAAATTAAAGAATGGTCAATGTACACTGTTGCTGGAATAAAACGCACTGAGTTTTCTCTCTACAATTTTAAATTTTTTAAACAGTACAAACATTTCTATTGTTGTAAAGAACATCAAAGAATTGACTGTCCCTCTCTCTGACAAATTTTTGAAGGTGTTAAAAACACACCAAAAAAAGTTGAATCAGCACAAAATCTGTGCCCGAAAATGTCATCATAAGCCGATAAACATGGTGCCAGTCAGATGATCTTGAATTTGATTACTTGCCATGTACCGCAAGTTCGAGAAGGGGTCCAATGGCGAGAGAGTTGATGTACGTGGTCGGCTCCAACATAGACGACTGAGAGCGCTTGTCTTCGAAGTTGTCGTTCTTGTCAGGGCCGCCGACAATGGCGCCTGTCAGCACATTGTAGTTTGGAGCATCTCTCTGAAACCAATTGGTGAAACTCATTGCGCAGTCCACGACAGTGTTGATGTGGAGAACCGGTGTCGATGCGCCACGGTGGTGCGGTTGGGTTGGCGGGTTCACACCGAAGCCGGCCATGTATGATCTCTTGTTAGGGTTGCTTCCCAATAGGTAGTCCATCTGTGAGAAAATGAAACATAAAATGTTAAAAAAATAATTAATTTGCCAATACATAAAACTGACACACATAATACATATAATTTGTTTCTTAAAAGCATTGGTCAAATAATATGAAATTATATGCAATTTTTTTGGGTTTTTTTTTTTCCCTAAAATAAGTTTCTTTCTATTTCTAGGTTGTACAATTGAACAATCAGAATTCAGAATATATACACATCAGCTCGCATAATGCATATATTGCGCGTACCTGTTGTTTGGCAAACTGTCTGAGGTTGTCTCCTGAGAAGCGTACGCCCTTCCCGCAGTCGGCGAACTCATGGTGTTTTTTTAGGATGTTGCTGTACAAGAACAAGATGAATGCCGTTCCAGTCACGTACTGTGTGTTCGCTCCGTCTCTTAGATGTATCATTCCACCTGCAATCGCTCAAAAAGTTTTTGACAAGTTAATTACTTTGTACTAAATGCAAAATGAGATCTTCACATTCTCAGCTTCATCTAATGATTGGAGCAAAGAAGAAAATGGAAATTACTATTTCTGTATACCAATTGTTACAAAATGAGAAAATTCTCTGACCTGGAGTCTGATAGACCTGCTGGTACGAGGTACCGGGCATAACTGCACAAACAAAGTGATCGATCTGTTCCTTGAAACTCTGAGCACCGTGTTCGCCAGTCAAGTGCATCTACATGCATCACATATGAAATCACATTTTAAAGAACGTTTAACTTTAAATAGCTATATTGTTTGGATTGTAGATACGAAGATACCGGTGGAAACAATACTGTGATGGATTTAGATATAATACAAACCTCAGAAAGAAGAAGTTGAGCGCCGGCAGACTTGAGATCCCAGCTGAATTCGTTAGCACTGGATGTGATTGCTTCTTCAGTTACATATTTGAAATACTGAGATTTCTTTGTGGCAAGATATAGCCATGTTCCTCCCCAGAGCAACTCATCCTGTTTCCAAAAAAAGTAAAATTTTATTATTCATACACATACCATCTTTATAGGAACAACTAAAAAAGATCATAAATATGAATAAAGAGAAAAAAATACTTACCTGAAAACCAGAGTAGGAGCAGTAGAAGGGGCATTCTCCATCATATGTTCCCTTGTGGTTCTTGGCAAAGTCGAATAGCTGACATGCAGAAAAAAAAAAAAATGAAATTGGCTAACAATTTTTACAAATGAGATAGTAATCATTTAAACTTTTATTAGCTGTGTTCAAAATTCAATAAACAATTCCAGAGAAAATTTGGTTTTAGTATATTTGTACCTAATTGACCTTTTTTTTTCTTTTTAATATTAGTTAGAACCTATATACTTGTTGCAAAAAATAATAAAAAAGAACATTGGTTGTAGTTGGAATAACAGGTTGTCGAGCTTACCAACTTGGCTCTATTGAGGAGTCTGCGCGAGTAAGCGCGATCCTCTTTGAAGACAATGGAAGCAGCTGCTAGGGCTGCAGCCGTCTCGGCTGCAATCTCTGTACCAGGTTCCGATTGACTGATCTTGTACAGTGTGCGAGGGGTACGCATGTTTTCTGGCCTCACCCAGCACTGGTGATCTGCCACCGGATCTCCGACCTTTTCATTGTATCAGGTACCAAGAATATATTACTCTCACATATACATAATATACCATTGAATTAAAATATACTTTTATGGCACACTATTTATTATAAATTAAAAGCTGGAAATTCTTGTTACAGGCAATTCTGTGGTAATTTTCGAATATGAAAATAACAAAAGTTAATGCAAAAGTTACAAACTTTTCAAGGAAGTATTCAGTATGGTATTGTTGGGACCGATATCAGCTGTGCAGAATTTAAACGAAACAGCAATTTTCTGGATTAAACTGACAATTGCGAAACATGCCACATTTTATATGGCGAAGCATACAAACTGTACCTGAACCCAGAGTTGGTTCTTCTTTTTGGCGGCTTTGAGGAAGAAATCCGTCCCCCAACGGATAGCAGCGTGAACATTTTCCAACTCTCCGGTGGCTTTCAGCTCAGCTTTGTAGGAGATTGCTGTCCATGCGAGACTTGTGATGGTGAAGGCCATCGGTAGTCCGTACTTGACATTGTCACCTGCATCATAGTATCCTCCTACAAGATCGATCTGTATTCGTGCGGTAATCAGAGACAATTAGTACTTTTATCTGGTACAGTTATATAATTGGAACGGGTGTTTTTCTGTTCTTTTATTTGAAAATTTGATTCGCAGAATCTCGTTCCCGCTTCAGTAATCTTGAACACATATATTGGCATGTATATTTGAAAAGGTGACACAATGAGGCATTCAATCATTTGCAACAAACAAATTAATGCTACCATGCAATTAGTTAAACAATGAAAAACTTGTGTATGCCATATATGTGCTTTTTAAATTTTATCTTGGCAGATTGTGCTATCATTTAGTACCAATGGAAAATTCTGGGTTTGAGTTGAAGAAAATAAAATCGATTCCCCCCAAAAAAAATTCAAATAACCTTGCTTAAAAAGTTAAAAAATTTTAACAATTGTAAGACTAAAAAATTGGTATTTTTGAAAGATGACAGAAAATGAAAACAAAATTATGAGACAAAATTGAGTACATACCCCGGCAAGCTTTCCATCGTCGAGTCCCGAATCGCCTCTCCACTTGACCCTGTTGTTCCTGGGGAGTTTTCCTGACCTCTGTGCCTCAAGAAATATAATTGATTTTGACAGTGCATCCTTGTAATTCAAATGTACTCCATCAACAATGAAGATGCCATTAGACAGAGCCAAGATTGCCAGAAAGACAAAGTTCAAGTATCTCATTTTGTCGAATGTTATCGGGCAGACACCGAAACGGGGAGAGATAAAAAGGAAACAGGAACTCCTTTATTTTTTTTTCTTCTTTTTTGGGGATGTCAATTCTATAGGAGACCTATATATCGTCCCGGTACCGAGCAAATGCTGCTTATTATTGTTATGTCTATTTGCTGATCAGGCCTCTGGAGAGAAGTTGCATGGTTTCACGTATGCGGTTCAGTGCCGAACGAGTTTGCATTTAAGTTCTAATTTTAGAGCTTTTCTGTTGGTGCCCTGATGTTTTGTATGGCTGAAAGTTGTGCCTAAATGGATTAACCTATGCACTACTATATTGCTCTAATTTAACTATTTAAGGAGATGTTGAATGAATAGAAAGAACCTCAACTGCAACTGTGCAACCGCTCAAATTCATATTTGAAAACATCCATTTGGTTTCAACTTTTGTGCATTGTTTTCCAATTTGCCAGTATATATCTTGTAACTCCTTCTCTTGTACTTAAGATGTACATGAAGAAGAAAAAGTTGAATAAAAATAAGAACCTATCTGTATTTCAGTTTTTGGATAATTACAATTGTTTGTCATGAGCAAAATAGCAATGCTCCTGAAATGGAAGGGGCATTCAAAAATTCATTACAGAATCTCTTTATGCATGTTTAGTTTTAGAAGTTGTTAAATTTTGATTTTATTTTCATCTTAAATACATTAACTGCCAGAAGGATTCTCACCTAAATTGGAAGCTAAAAGTGGATCCTGTCATCGCGTAAATTAACACACATAACAAAAGAAAATTCGATTTGTTTGCATTAGTTGCTACCTTACTAAAAAGTAAAAAACTGTGTACTGTAATAACTTTACCAGATTTCTGATTTTCCTAACACCTTATTTGCTCTCTTTGTCCGATTAACATGAATAATTTAGTTTTCTATAGCGGGTTGGTCTTCTGTGAAGAACTTTTTTTTGTTTTTGTTTTGATAAAGTGGATATTTTCCACCATCTTCCATTTCGTTTTAGGAGATTTATTATTATTTTGTACCCCACGGATTGAACCCATGACCTCCTAGAAGTCATTCTAATTAGCTACCATTTGAGTTACTAGGTCATTTCGGGGGGTTTTTTTATTAATAAAAAAATAAAAAATCAAAATTACCACTTTAAAAACTGTTTTTTCAAAATTACAAAAATAGAAAACCCGCACTCTGAAAGTGCGGCTTACCCCCTGCTAAGCTGCACTCTACTTAGCTCTGAGAGTCTGCTAAGCCGCACTCTGAAAGTGCGGCTTAGTCTGTATTCTGCTGCGGATTTATAAAGACATTTGAAGGGGTAAACATTGGTTGTTTTTTATAAATGACCTACCGTTTTAAAGCCTTAAAGTCCATTTTCCAATGGTTCAACTTTCAAGTGCGTTTGGAGTTCTCAGCAGGGAGTTATTGCAGTTTTAGTGGAGAGGGGTCAGTTTTCTGTATTCTCTCTTTAATTACGAACTTCTAGAGTCTTCTGTTTGTTGTTTTTTTATAAACGACATACCGTTTTAAAGTCTTGAAGTCTATTTTCCAATAGTTCCACTTCCAAGGCGTTTGGAGTTCTGTCCAGAGAATTATTGCAGTTTTAGTGGAGAGGGGTCAGTTGAAACAGGGGTTGTTCTGTATTCTCTCTTTAATTACAAATTTCTAGAGCTTCTTTTTGGTTGTTTTTTATAAATGACCTACCGTGTTAAAGGCCTTGAAGTCTACTTTCTAATGGTTCAACTTCCAAGGCATTTGGAGTTCTCTCCAGAGAGTTATTGCAGTTTTAGTGGAGAGGGGTCAGTTGAAACAGGGGTTGTTCTATATTCTCTCTTTAATTACGAATTTCTAGTGTTTTCTGTTGTTTTAGGCTATAAAAGAAATGTATCATATTGTTATGAGATGTAAGAAAGACACAAAAGATTATAATACAAAGAAAGCTTGTTAATCCATCTCTTCTCTTATCTCAAAGTTTTGTTTATCCACCACTCTATCTTTTATACTGTGTTGGAATTTCTATTGAGAAGTAAACAGGCATATTATTCCTAAAGATAGTGTTTTAAATTTTCTTAAAAGAAATTCTCAATATGTATCTTTAGAACAGTATCTTTAGGAACAATATGTCTGTTTACTTCTCAATAGAAATTCCAACACACTATCAAAATATTCGGCTCGCCTAGCTCCTAGAAATTCCAACACACTATCAAAATCTTCAGAATCAAGGATACTGTGCAGGATGGACCACCCATCAATAGAGGCACCTTCAATAGACAAATCTTCTTCTATTGCCTTATTTAGAATTTTTTGGAAGGCTGGTAGAAGCCTTACTGCATCAATGAGTTTGCGCAACTCTGTCTTGTCTCTCACACCATAGTTCTCACAAGTAAGAATAACTTTCTCTTGTAACAGTTTCTTGATATCTTCTATAACACCATTAAGTACAGGAAAAGATAACTCGTGAACCGGCACAAACTGGTAGAAACCTTCTTCTGTTGCCTTTTTTTAGGCTGATTGAACTAAATGAACTAATCTGCTAATTTATCTAATACTACCCCATGCAAATCTGCAACTGTACAATTCCAAAAATAGGCTGATTGAACCCAATACAGTACACTTTTGCCTTTAAGGCCCTAATTACCTACACACTTTAAAACCTAATTTGAACTCAGACAAAGACTAAAATATTTTTAGATCTCAATTTATACTTAAATCATGAAATTGAACAACGAAAAGTGTAAATAAGATGACAATCATTGTTAAAAGTACAAACAGTCATAGTGAAAGCTAGTTTTGCCACATTCAAGGGAGCAAAGAATATATAGGAAGTCAATAACCTTGTTGAAATTGAAGATAATGTCCAGCTCACATACATTCTTGAAGCATTTATCATGGGTTTGTACAAAGACTGCAACATATATTCTTTAACAGTTAGCTATGTTAACTCAGATAAAAGATAGACTGGTGGATAAACAAGACTTTGAGATAAGAGAAGAGATGGATTAACAAGCTTTCTTTGTATTATAATCTTTTGTGTCTTTCTTACTTCTCATAACAACATGATACATTTCTTTTATAGCCTAAAACAACAGAAAACTCTAGAAATTCGTAATTAAAGAGAGAATACAGAACAACCCCTATTTCAACTGACCCCTCTCCACTAAAACTGCAACAACTCTCTGGAGAGAACTCCAAACGCCTTGGAAGTTGAACCATTAGAAAGTAGACTTCAAGACCTTTAACACGGTAGGTCATTTATAAAAAACAACCAACTTTTGTCTTTTCAAAGTGCGGCTTAGCAGTGAAGGTGAGCCGCACTTTGAAGTGGTAATTTTGAAAGTGCGGCTTACTCTCAGAGCTAAGCCGCACTTTTTATTTTTGTAATTTTGAAAAAACAGTTTTTAAAGTGGTAATTTTGATTTTTAATTTTTTATTAATAAAAAAACCCCATTTCGGGTGTATGAGATACAGACTAAGATGTAAATTCTTTGTTTGATACAATACGGGGTCAGTCGCGGTCAGCAATTGTTTGTTTATCTTAAATTGCAAATATTTTGCACTAGATTGGGAATCAATTTTATTTTATTAAATGTCAAATGTTCTGTTGCAAATGTTAGATTCTGGGATTGTAGAAAGTTTATAATATTAAGCATATTTTAAGACTGCAACAATGCTGCGGATTTTATATCTCTTCCTTTCGGATTATATCTTAAAAACATATATGAATGAACTAAAAATTTATCTATTAAATCGTGTTTCTTTAAAATATTGATAGGCCCATAAAACAAAATAAATCACACGACTTCTTTTCTCCAGATACGTTTCCTTTAAAGTTGCGTTTTAAATACTATTAATTAATACGACAACCTACAAATAAGACGTTTCTAATCTTCTTTTATCTTGATATGCACATTTTTAACATGTTTGATATTGGCCTTGTAACAAAAAATATAACAAAACGAATTGTAGATAGGCAGAGAAATATTCAACCATGAAGCCATATATAAATAATCATCAGAAAAAAAAATATTCAACTAAAAACAAATATTTCAATCCGCAAATGCTGTACCCTGCGTTTGGTAGCCGTAGTAAAATTGATTTAAGCTCTTAAATCAATTTAAAAGTCACCAAATAGAAGTGATTTAAGGTGTAGTAAGTTAATGCAGCTATATAGGTATAGTAAACTAAATCACCAACATTTCACATCTTTACACATAACATCAACTTTACTTCATCTATTTGCTTCACTACCACCAAATACCACTGATTTAAGGTAATTTAACGTTTTACTCCGCTTTAACTTACTACACTTACCAACCGGGTAACTTCTAATAATATGAGCATAACAGCTTTGACAATACGACTGCATTTCTGTCTTGAACTTCTTGCACCTGCACCTGCAGCTTTCGCTATCTTCAAGCAAACAAAACAGGCCCAAAACAGAACAGAACAGAACACGGGTCAAATCAACAATTTCCGCATGTGTTTTTGCTACGTTACCAAACAAACAGGCCGACGTTGTTGACGCCTTGACGCTAACCCAAAACCTTGGAAAGGAAAGCTTACTAAAACTTGCAAGGAATGGAAAAGTGAAAGAACCTAGCGTCCATAGAATATCTGTCCATAGTGTTCATATGTTACAAAATTAGATATATTGTTACAGTAGAATTAGATACATTTGTTACATTCTTTATATATTTATGGACTTATGGACCGATTTTCAATGGACGCAAGATGTTTCTGAAAGTAAAACAATTTACACGCAACTGATAAACCAACAAAAGACGCCCCACAACAGAATACTGCAACTGGTAAACCAAAAAAAAAAAGGCAAAATAAACGAATTTCTATATGTACATGATCCAATAATTGCAGCATGAGAGCACTCTATATGAGTGCTCACATGCTACCTAAAATGATATGTTTAAACAGCCAGAAATTAAATACCTGACTGATAGTAAATATACAAGGTAACCAACAGCTCAAACCTCAAAAAGGATTACAATATGGAAACCTGAGCTGTTTTGCAAAAGCCTAACCACAAAAAAAATATCATTAAGGCTATTGCATTTACACTTTCAAAATGCTCAAAATTCTCTTCTCAATTGTTGCCTTTTAGAGAAATATCATTAGTTGCTCGGCTCTCGCTATACAGGATTTCGGCTCTTATAGATAGATATCTTATCATGCTTTACTGTTACTATAGAAGAATGAAATAATAATTTCCAATCAATCAATGCCCTTCCATAACTTAGCATCTCTTAATTAAACCGCCAGCATTGGTTGCGATATCTTGCTTGGCCTGAAGTGACACGGGTGAGTCACCAACATACATGTCGAAAAAGGCCTCTGTAGCACAACAATAAGGAAAATTTTCCAATTAACATGAGAAAGTATGGAACAGGAGAAGACTTGACGGAACGTAAAAACATTTATTCAAAAAAAAAGAAGAAGAACTTACTGCAGAGATCTTTGCTATGCACCGCACCAATATGTCTGCCATTTACTGCATGAATATTAATTGAGAATCAGTCAATATCAAGAATTATTAGTATCGAAACAGCTGTTGTGCAGACTTGAAAATAGTCGGATTTACTATTTCTATGCAACAGGACAATAAAGAATATGGCCATAAAAGGAAGTAAAATCTTACTCTCGGTTATCAATTGACCCTCTGCAGTTTGTCTGAAATCAATAGTAGTGCCCTGCATTTATAGCATCCGTTATATTAATGTTTTGTAACTTCTGTTAAAAAGAAATTAAAGAGAAAGTAACAGGGAATAGTATAGTTGGCAACATTTCATGATCCGTACCATGGGTATTCTGATGTCTTGGCTAAAATAAGAACCAAACTTGTTGAGGCAACGGTAGTCTGTCTCAGGATTCATCTATTAAGACAAATAAAATTCCAATTTCAGATAATGTCGCATGATTTGCAAGTACGCCATTAGAAAGCTAAGTTGATCTCCAAATTACCTTTTCAAGTCGAGCACGAAGACACTTTTCAAATGTTCTGAGAAGAATGAGAAAAAAAAGTACCAGTAAGAAAGTGTCCAAAACTTAGTTGTTTAATTGTGATATCAGTGAATGAAAAAACAAATAAAACTCAAGCAAGTAGTCGACCAGAATGACAAAATTATATTTGAACACTATGTCCAGATAAAATATAAATCACTTACTTCCTCACTTTACTAATGCTGAGACCATTGCAATTAACTACAAGTCTAACTGTCATATGTATATCTTCCCTGCAGAATAACAGAAAAAAAAAATCAACTACATTAATATTTGGACATTTAAATAATTTAATAAGCACTCAATAAATGACAAATCCTATCACACATTTATAACAAACGATTTTGCTAAATTTACTCAAATGATCGATGGACAGCAAAATTACCTCAGCAAATCCCTTAAGAAATCAGGGTTATTCTTCAATTCAGCAGTTGGCACAGAGGAATATTTCCGACCTAGCTTCTCGCACAGAGAATCGGGATGTACATCTTAAAAGGAAAAAAAAAATTATATATACACATCAGTGCTGTTGCAAGAAATTATATTTACACGTCAGAGGGAATGAAAGGTAAAAATACACTAACATAGGCCAAATGCATAGACATTGAGAGTCTTCAACCTCATGATTGTCATGGACTTTGATCCAATCCCAACAAGGAACTGCACGATACATATAATTCACTTGTAAACATACTATACACAATAAAGGATAGAAAAGCACGGAAGTTGGAAATGGTACCACCTCGGTGGTATAATTGAAGCTATCTTCTAGAAAAGTGGGAAACTTTATTCCAGTTTGCTGCTCAGTTGTGTCTCTTATCCATGCCATGTCTGAAACGGGAATGTTTGCACATGCTCTGCACTTGTTCCCGTATGATGCAAAAGGAAGCGACTCGGCGAGCACCTTCGATGATCTATTATGACGTGCAAAATTACAAAAAGAAAATTACTGACAGAACAGAAGAAAAGCAAAACATACAAAAAAAACTATAGTGAGTAACAAATAGATTACAGTGCTATATCAGTGACTATTTCTAATATGTTGGGGGTATAAAAGGAATTAAAGTAAAGTTTACATAATAACTTTCTTTACTGACAAAAAAAAACTCCTCTATGCCTATTGTCAAAAATTTTTAGCAACCACTGGAATTAACTCCTAAACAACAACATCACAAATTAACTCCTGATTGATTGTCACATGCTAGGGTCCAGTAAAATAGCACAATTCAGCTCCTGAATTTATCAAAATACTATTCATATATTTCAGTGCTTTCTCTGGACCCCGGGGTCCATTGTCAGAATCAGGAGCTGCACTCTACTTTAGTACAAATGATTCAAAGGGCGGATTATCAACCTATGATGGATTGATACCAAGTTAAGCGGAAGTCTGTGTATGTGTGTGTGTATCAGAGAGAGAAAAGAGAGAGGGAGAGCTTACATATTGTCAAAAGGAGGTACACCGGCACCGGCAAGTGAGAGAACCCCATAAGTCGGATTATGCTGAACTTCTCGCAAAATTTTTCCCATGGTCATATTGAAAAACCTAGTTAGCCCGACTTGCATCGACCTTCCGTCCGATTTCAGTTTCTCTATACAGTGCTTGATTTGTGATTGCTGAATCTTCGATTTAGCACGAGAAACATCCGAGCTTTTGTCCGAACTTTTCTCTCTTGAGACCCAGAAGAAAAGCGCCCCCGTGATTCTATTCAACCGGCTGAACGATTCGTGCAGTGCCAGCGTTCCCGAGGCATAGAGGTTTCTCGGCCGTTTGAGTGAGGAATCGACCAGAGAACCGAATTGGGAGATCAAGTTCACGCCGAACCCATGAATCAACTGCTCCGAGGAAATCAAGTTTGGTGTTTTGTTTTGGTCCAAATTCGGCAACAACAGCCAGTCGGGCCTCATGGTGAATTCTCCTGCTCGGTTCTCGACGGTATCACACAAACATGAATTTGCCTGTTGGATCACAAATGCAGGCAAAATTATCAATTACATAAACAATTTTTGCTGCAAAAAAAAGAGAGAATGTAAGATAATTCAACAATTGTCATATAAATTTTGTATTTCTCTGGGGAATTTGAAGAAAACATAACAATGAAAATTTCTCTACATTGGACGAGGAAGGCCCCAAATTAAAATTTAACCATGAAAATTTCCAGAGAAAAAGATTTGAACTTCCTCAATTGGTTTTCATCCCAGAAACAATTCATCAATCTATCCATAAAAACCAACCAATTATCATCAAAATATACAAACAAAAAACAGCAATTCCGCCCGGATCAACGAGAATTACCCAATTTAAACAGCCACCCAAAACCAAACAAAAAAAAAATAATAATAATAAATTCTGAAATCTGAAAAATACCAAATACCACCAACCTGTAAGAAATTACCGCAGATTCAGATCAGGGAGAATATTAACCCGAAGCCGTATATTTATTATTTCTCCCAATATACGGGATCCGCAGACAGAGAACAAAGCTGGCGGGAAAGCCCGAAGGCAAGGTTAGGGTTTCTTCTTCCTTCTTCCTCCTTTCTTGCCGTTTCGAGAGAAGGAAAGAAAGAATTAGAAAAAGGAATCGATCGATCGGAGTGAATTTTCCGACCAAAGAAATCGGCAGGGAAAAATCGAATTAAAAAAGGTATAAAAAGGGGAGGAATATTCGCGCCACTTTTCAAAGAAACCCTCCTCTTCTGTTGTTATTACTTTTTTTTAATCCTTTTATATACTAGAGCTGTAACTCGGGCTTCTCCGAAATATGATAACAAAAAAATAATAAAACTTATAAAATAAAAATATTTATTTAAAAAAAATTAAACATAATTTTAAAATTTTTGATGTGAATAATGATGATGATGATGATGTATAATTTATAAATAATAGTACATAGTTGGACTACTTTAATGATTAAATTTTGTCTTAGACATATCATATCATCTTATTAAATAGGGAGATAGAATAAATATAAACTATTGGATCAAAGTAGATGAAGAGATTTAAACAAAATCAATGATTAATAATATCGATGATATAGCATGGTTGAGATATCTGGAGAGTTACCCTCTTTCTAGTTTATAGATTACATATCAAATCAATTAAACAGTTTTTTTTTCTTTTCTTTCTTTTTTCTTCCAAGTAAACCCAACACGTGGCGTGTTGTGTTGTGTGACTAATTCTGATTATGACCTCTTTTTTGTTGTACTAGCATGCATTAGGAAATTTATTTATGGAAACAGATAAATAGATATCAAAATTGATACCGACTATATTAGTATTCATTTTATATAGATCTGTATTCATATTAATTTATTTAATATTCAAGGTATTTGAATTGTATATAATTATATATAATCTACTATACAAAATAAGTAGCATATTAAAGTCATTAATTTAAATAGTTTCTCAAAATTAATATGAATACTAATCCAGCCGTATCAATTTTGGTATCAAACTCTGATATATCTGTACCATTTTTTCATTTATTCATTTATTGGGGGGTGTTAAATTAGATACCACGTCTTGATAGCGACAGCTTATAATAAATCAGTCGTTGAGTTCGTGACAAATTAAAGAACCTGGTGACGGTGTGGGAAAACAGGGAAAAAGGGAAAGGACAGATCTTTGACAGTAACAGGGGCGGTTGGCGTTTGCTAGCCCACTCATTTGAAAAAAGGTTGAGAAAATAAAGATAGAAAGAAAAGACGGTATTGAGGTTTTTTGCTTAATGGTAACTTGATCACTTGTTATCAATGTTCTGAATATCAATGTTTTGAATAGCGCGCTATAGCATTTTTTGGATCCAAAACGCGATGTTATTGGCTAACATTGTGCAAGTTACGCTATTTTCGCTATAACGTAAATAGCGTGCGCTATAGCGCATAGCGTGATAGCGCTAAAATAGTACGCTATGCTACATAGCATATTTTTTCAGAAGATGAGGATAATGAGCCGTCAGTTAAGTCTGATACTGAGCCAACAGATAATGAAGTGTCTGAAAAATCTATAGAATAATATATAGTTTAACTTGAAATTAGAGTAAAACCTAATATATATGATATTTTGTATAGGGTTGATAATAGGATTAGTGACCTTTTGTGCAGGAAATGATTTAGGATTAATGACTCTTTTGTGCAGGAATCCAGGAAATGACATTTTTTGTGCTGGAAATGACACAACTTGTGACAGTTTAGATCATTTTGTATAGAACACAATCCTATATCAGATATTTTGAATAGCAACTCGGACTTTGTACTAGTTTAATGCAAAAACATTAGTTTGTTATTTATTTTGTTTTGATTATTTGCTCTATAGAATTCTTATAGAATTCTTAGTAATGTTGAAATTTAATACAAAAATATAATACAATTCATAAAATTAATAGACGCGCTACGTATGATAGCTTCCGCTATAGCGTGCTATAGCAGCAATAACTTTTTTGAAGACCCGCCGCGATGACGCTATAATCGCGATTTAGAACCTTGCTTGGTATGGAAGTTAATTAAGGCCTCTTGGGTTGTTTAGTTGGTGCAGGTGAAGATTTTATGGAATTTTTGAACAACTTGGCTGAAGTGACACGTGTGATTACTTACTTCTACAAGAAATATTATTTGATCATTTTTTGCTTGTATTTTGATGAAGACCGATACACGTAATTGGTTTTATTTTTCATGATTATAATATCTCTCAAATCGTTCAAGGATAAGTATTAAGAATTAAGAACTTTTTGTAAAAAAAATGTAACTATATATATACTCTTTCAATTAATATAATTGACATATTTATGAATTTTTTAAAAACTTTATAAGGATATATTTAATTATTTGCGTAGCTAACATTAATTCAAGAGCACTGGATCAAAATTTCAAACTGAATCGAACAAATATACATCCTAATTATAATCAGATTTATGACTTCAAACTAGGGGTGTAAACGGGTCGGGTTGGTCGGGTTTTACATAGATTGGCAATCCAATTATTCTAGTCGGGTTACACAAATTTCAATCCATAACTAACCAACAAATAATAAAAACCGTTCAATTCGGGTTTCACTTTGACGGTCGGGTTTCGCAGATTTCAATTTAAGATATTAATTGTCAAAAAATATAAGTGAAACTAAGTTATAATAAAAAAATACAACAAAAAAAATTTAATATGCACTAACTAAAAGTAAAATAAAATATGTTTCAATTAAAAGTTTGAAGTATAACAAAAAGTCATTATATTTCTATAAAGATATTGTAACTTTATTTAGAATAATATAAATTATTTTAAATAATCAAAACAAATTGGTCGGGTCGGGTTTTACCCAACATATTTTGTAAAATCCGTAACCAAACTTTAATTATCGGATTGCTCAAAATTTAATCCGTACCTAACCAACTATAATCAAAATCCGTAATTTTTCGGGTCGGATTGGTCAGGTCGGTCGGGTTCCGCGGGTTGAACGGATTGGACTTACACCCCTACTTCAAACTTTTATGCAGCTGTTTTTTTTTTTTTTTTGAAAATAAATTTTGCACAGATTTTATATAATAAAAAACATAATTGTACATTTGAAACATCCTAAAAGAATAGAAGATCATTACACAAGCGAATTATTCAACGCAAGTATTCTATCTATCGTTGTCAACGAATATTTGCTTTTATAAACTATATATTATATGCGTATATTCCACAACGGAGCGCATCTCAGAAGAATATAACGTTGATAACCTTTGTTGTATGCACCTGAATTAATTCCGCTATGTATCGAACTTCAACTTGAAATTTATTCCGCCCTCATTTAATTTCTTTTTCCAAGAATTTTCCATTCGAGGTTGAAGTTGATGTGCTTACCAGACATACAATTCACAATTGCAACAAATTCATGCCTCCAAAATTTGCTGAACTTCCGGGTGAAAACGATATTCGGCAGTTGGTGCCAAAAGTTGCATGGCAGATTGGCAGATGACAATAAAGAAGCTTACATTACGTCCAAACAGTCACCCAAACTGACCTGACCACCATTATTTTCGGTGGAGGACTGGTGGCAATTCATATCCTCTACTACGCAGTAACAAATGGATATGCTTTAAGATTCGTGCAACTCAATCTCACAAATCGTCCTGTAATCCACATCGTTGAGTCGCTGCGCGGTAGAATACTGCGCAGCAGAGGATAAGTGCACGACTGGTGGACGCACTCTCTGTCTGGGCCCGGCCATCCGTCCCTGGACCCCCCGAACCGAACTGAACTTCTTTGTCCGTGTATTTACTGTGACACTGTCTAACACATGCAAACGCGTGTAGCGGATTGGTGTATAAAAGGTTATTATGATTTTGGTTTATGAGATTTATATGTCAATTAAATAACCATGTAACCGGAATTTATAGCTCAAATGAAATGAAATGAAATACATCAAATTCATACATGAACATGTTTTATAATTTATTATATACATTTAAATTGTATTTATATTGATTTAACAATTATATATGTTTGGGTTTCTACTTCTAATCAAATTTCGCCTCAATTTAGCACATAAGATCTGGGAAAATATTGTAAAATTTTCTTTGCATACTTATTTTTCACATACAACTGTTAAGATGCATCTGATCTTATAGATCGATTATATTTAGACTTTCAATTCGAGTGTTTATTTCATGCTCCGACCAAACTCATCGCAATCATTTAATAACATTCCAAAATGTAATGAGTCAAATGATACTCAAATTATTTTAAATTTGAGATACAATCTATGTATGAGCATAATGAGCTTAAGTATATGCATGAAAAAAAAAATCTATTTACGTACTTTATTTATTTATTTGTTTAAAACCTTGTTGTCAAGGAATCTCAGAGTAGAACCAGTCTTAGGTTTAGTGGCTTAAGGGCAACGCTCTCCGTATGAGAGGTCGTAGGTTCAAAACCTGAATGGAGAGTCTTTTATAGATATTTAAATTTTTAAGTGGCTTGACCCTCATCTTTATCTTAAACAAAAAAAAAGTTTTTAATTGATTATCAACGAATACCCTCTCATCTCGTGATATATGTCTAGATGCAACGAATCTACCTTTGTACAATCTGTGTACATGTCTAGATACAACAAATTTATTTTCGTACAATCGGCCTGGCTCCTTTTTTTTTGGAGTTCCAGAAAAAAGTACAAACAAATCAAAAGTACATATCAAAAATACGATGAATCTATGTAAGTACACTAAATCCTTTTCCTCAAAAAAAAAAAAAGTACACTAAATCCTAACATATACGAACATCACAAATATTTATTTGAAATTTGAAATTTGAAATATTTGTTATTGGAATAAATAGTAGCATAAATTTATAAAACACAGATATTATTCTTGCATTCCTTTTGATTTCAGGTTTAAGTATATTTTAAAATACACAATTTATGATATGATCATTATAAAAAGAGGACAGAATATTGACAATACTTATCTTGACAATCTTAACAATATGATCTTTGAAAAGTTAAAAAAAAAAAATCATTCAAATTTTTCAAAAATTAGAAAAAAAGTCTATAGACGTATTATTTAACTTCTTTAATTTATAGATGGATCATGTTTTTAATTATGGGTAATTGTAATATACCCCGTGCCAAAGTACCCCACTATCATACCTCATATCCAACGGCTAATCTATTCCTAATAACAATCGAAATATACCTTTCTTCTATGTGCCAAATATCAACCATATCTCATCCGATTCCATTTTTGAATACCTCGTCAGTCACCATCTTCTTCGATCTGATGTCTCCCCTCACCATCTCTCTATCTTCATCTCCATCGCCTAAAACATCAACCCTTGACCATCTTGTCTATCTCTCTCCAGGATATCTCCATGACTCTATTTGCTTTGTTGCTCCTCTCCTCCGTCGCCACTTCGTCCATCAATGTCGAGTCACTCCAGTATCGCCGACAGTCACTTCTCCGACGACGCTGATAACTCTCGTTTTCATGACCAAGCAATCGCAACCTCTAGACCCAATGGTGATCGGCCAAGTCTCACAAACTAAGAAACTCAAAAAATGAAAAATTTTTGTATCCTAAAAGATTTTGATATAAAGAATTTAATGAGAATGATAAATCAAAATTTTATGATGATTTAGTATGATTTTTGAGTTAGGAGCCCAGAAGGCCTCCGTGCTCCTAGGAGTACGCTAGATTTACTCTTACTATTATTATGTACATGTTAACCTATTATTAGTTTGTACCTTTAAGTATCAATATTTGTTTCTGTATGTGTTCTTATCTAAGATTTGAATGTATTACTACTTTATTCATTTTGTATTATTACATTTCGAACTATTTTATATTTAGTGTTGTGTTGTAAATAACAATAATACTGTTTATCTGAGTTCAATTGTTTTGAACTTTAAAAGTATTTGCACTATGTTCATTTAGTATTACTATTTTACATGTCTAACTATTAGTAGTTTCCATATTTTAGTATTAATATTTGTAACTTCAAGTATTAATAGTTGTATTTGTGTAACATCTCGTCAAGCAGGTGAAACAGTAGCCATGTTGATAAGCACAAAGCTATAAAATATGCAACAATATACTTTACCAATAACAAATAAATAGCCACAATTCCCAGTTAATTAACCCCCAGGTCCCAAACCCTTTCTATTTACAGTGGAATCAAATAATATAATGAAATCCCTTGTGGCAATTTTTGCAATCATTTGCATTATCCCAAGTCGTCCTTTCATCGCAACCCTGTAACCTAGAACCCACGAAAGTGGAACGGGTGAGAGTCTAAAACACTCTCAGTGCGGTATTTAGTTCTAGTCGGTGGTATATATCAAATCCACTAGCTAAACTGAATACCACTAAATAATCACTTTTAATAATAATAACATAAATAGTGCTTATCAAATAAAAACACTGCACGTCAATGATGATAATAATTATCCCTACAACTACAAAGAATTAGACGTCAAGTCGATAAATACATTCCAATTTCCTTTCAAAACCAGTTCAACGCCTTCCCTGCAAAACCACATGTACCAGTTTACTATCTCACATCAAACCAAAGTAAATACCGAAACATAAATACATATAACACAAACATGTACCAGAAATCCAAATATCAAACATATCACACAAACCTCAGCACGTATCACAAACCAAGTCAAACAACCAGAATCTCATGCATAAGCACGTATCAAATATCACACAGAACAAGCATACGCAATCCCGTGCATCTAGCACGTATATCCTCATGTACCTGACGAACCCAGAGATCCAACTATATATGCCGTACATGCCTGTACATGCATGTTCGTAAACCATAGCACTATAGTGAGGTAGCTAACCTCTTGCCGGTATCTCTATCCAGGTACATGATCAACAACCACAAGCACAGCAACAACAGCAACAACAGTATCCACAAACACACAGAAATGCATAATGCCATATATGTAATCACACCTTCATCAAGTCATACACAGCAATTCAATGCATAATCAGTATATCAAGAATATAAATAAGCACCGTGAAAACATTTTGATAAATAAAATATTCAGTTCAATTTATAAATTTGATAAATAATTGGAACCCGCACTTGTTTGACGAATCGTTACCGCGAGTACAAACCGGTCGTTCAATCTGACATCTATGTCCAGTCTGACACCCGCTAGCCATCGTTCAATTCCAAATGCCTTAATCTTGCTATCCAATAATCACCCCTGCCCATGTTCGATCAACTCCTCGATCATCAACCCATGCATCAGATATGCGGAACACTCCATCATATTGACACTGATATATGAAACCCTAGTGAATTGCATTGAAGAAATAGGAGAGAGCACTAGAACCACTTCGAAACGGCTCCTCTATTTAATTACAAATCTATACTCCATAAAGAGTAGTAGATCTCCAAGTATCTCAACTATGCCACATCATCAATGTTATCTATCACTGATTTTGTTTAAAACCTTTCATCTACTTTGATCTAATGGCTTATATGTATTTTCTATTAGCATTAAATAACATAAATATAATATGTTTAAAACAAAACTTAATCCTTAAAATGATCTAACATTAATGTGTTCTTATATTTAAATTATAATTATATTATTATTTATATCAAAAGATTTAAAAATTATGTTCAAAATTATGTTTGATATTAAATTTTATAAAATTTTATAAAATTTTTGATTATTTTTTTTATACTATTTTTCGGGCGAAGCCCGAGTTACAGCTCTAGTACTTGAGAGAGAATGTTTAGCTGAACCAGCTTAGTCATCGAATGAGAAATACAGCTAGAAGATGCCACGCAAGGTATGAGTAATTTACAGGATAATTCCAGAAGAAGCAGGACTCCTTCCCTGGCTTCGGTTAAGGTTCCAAATTCCCATTTAAAATACAATAAGTTTTAATAGTCACATTTTGCACATCAGCCCAAAATTTCTTATATCATGAAAACGATAAACACTCTTCTTAATTAAATTTGTTAAATATGAACAAGTCCTAACTTTGTAAATATAAACCGATCTCTAGTTATATGATAATCAAAATTTTTATTTTGTTCCTTGCTATACTATATTCAGGATCTCAGGATGATCACATTTCCAACTACTCAATGTATATTTCACATCACTCACATCTTTGTTTAATAACGATTAAATGCCACCTAGATATATAGACTTACACTATATGATTTTCCTAAATATAGATTATATTGTAAACCGCATAAATAAATTCCCAATTTATTAAAAAAAGCATTTGCACAAAAATATATCTTAATTTTTGAGTGTCAAAAATTCAGATATCACAATTTTGTGTGTTGTTATGTCGAAGTATTTTAGTTCTTTGTTTTATTTAGTATTATTAGTTTTATCATTATTGAAATTATGTTTTTTGTTGCTATTAATACTCCTTACTGTTAATTTTATTTAACATTTTGTGTTTTTTTTTTTAACTACATGGACAAGTGATTGTTCACATGGAGTTTCTGAAGGCAATAGTGGATTGCGAGAAGAGGACTCTAATGTTAGTGGTGTATGTGATAGTGGTAAAAGAAGTCATAATTCTTCAACTAATGGGAATTTTGAAGATTGTTGATTATCTTATATGGCTGGTGCTATTTATTTTGTTCTGTATTTTAACTGCAATGTTACTGTTTGTTTCAGAGGAAGTTTGTATTATGACTTTACAATAATTGTATTATTTATTACAGCATGAAATATTATTATCTGTTATTTTATTTCAGTTGGTATTATTAATGTGTGAATAAAGTATTGTGACATTGAAAATAAAAAAAATTAGTTCATATTTCGTATTTTTTTTAGTATTATTATTAGTTTCATAAATTAGTTGCAGAAGTTTTATAGATAAAATGAAATTGTATTACTACTTCTGTATATTAGGTATTTAGACCTTCTATACTATGTATTATTAGTTGCAGAAGTTTAGTTGTTCAGTGGTATAATGGTCACATGTTTTGCATTGTTAGTCAAATGGGAGATTTGACTGGGGTACTTGACCGAGGTATTTGACTTTTTGTTGCAGTTACGTGTTTTGTTTGATGTGCAGAATGCATGCGTTGTAGGTATTGGGACTTGTTATAAGTATTATTTAGGTTTTATTCTGTAGGTATTTAGACTTGAAGGACGAAATGCTCAACGCACTGATAACACATTGTTAGTATTATTACTTGAGCTGTAAACGTATTTGGGATATGGTCAAAGCAGGGTATTTGACCGGAGTATTCAAAGTGGGGTACTGATATCTTCTCCCTTTAAATTATATTCAATTGAAATGATACATAAAAACTCTGGAAAGACTAACTAACTTGTAACTGATAAAAAATAGAAAAAAAAATGATAAATCATGTTCAATTTGATTGCAAAATTCACCATAGAAAATTCATCTGTGATATCTGTGATACCTGAAATCCAACCCGACCCGAGTTTTAGGAAAAGTCAAATTGACTCGAACCGAACCCGACCCGACCCGTATTCCAGGGAAAGTCAAACTGACCCGAACCCGACCCTACCCGAAAAAATGCCAGCAGCCGTCAACCCGATACCCGACCCAAAAAAATGCCGGCAGCCGTAAACCCGATACCCGATCCGACTTGACATTTTCAGTTGGTTAAACTGACCTGACCCGAACCCGACCGACCCGACCTGGGAATCTGCCACCTCTCTGGAATTATGGTGCGTTTTTATATAGACGGCCATAGCTAGTAAAAATCACATCTGCCGTCAGATAATTTGCAGTAATCACTCGAGGCAGCGCTGCGCCCGTTACTTGATCAACGCCGTTATTACCAATTCTTATCCTCTACTGCGCAGTAAGTTACTGCGCAGGGTTCTACCCATCTGATTTGCTTCAAGATTCGTGAAACTGAATCTCAGGGACCCCCCTATTAGTGCACATCGTTGATTCTCTGCGCAGTACAATACTTCGCAGCAGAGGATAAGCACGCCGTTATTTCCAGTTACTGCAGTGTCCTCCCTCCCCGACTTACTGCATCGTGCAGTTCACAGCGTCAACCGTTGGATCGTCTCGAGATCCGCGCTTTCACGAATATTGTGGCAATCCGACGGCTGACGTTGTGAATTGCACAATGCAGTACAGCAGGGGATATGAATTCATTCCTTCCCCCGTTTAGTGTCCCGACGAAGGACTGGTGTTCCTCGCCTGATCGGAAACTCCGAAGAGGAAGAGGAGTTCGAGGAGAGAGCGGCGGAGCAGATCAGCGGAGTTCTCTTCACTTGGCTCGATCTCACTTTCTGCCTGGTGTGGTGAAGAAGGGTGATGTCGCACGAGAGGGCATCCACCTCCGCCGCGGACGAGAACAGCATGTACGATCTCGATAGCCTTGATGTAGATCGATCCCTAATTGGACCTGAATTGCGCTAGTCTGATGCCCTCGATCTGGCATTGTGTAGATGTATCAAAGAATTGCCTTCTGATTCTGTAATTCTGTGATTTTGATGTTCTTCTGGTTTCGATTCTTGCAGATTTCTGGATGTACTGAGAGAGGCGCCGCTGTCCGGTAACAGGCAGCCAAGAAGTGTACTTGGCGCCCTCATCTACTGTCTCCTATTGGCAAGTAACCTTTGCCTCGTACAAATTATCATCAAGATTTGAAGAATAAACATCACTTTGTGTCATCAAGATTTTGAAGAATAGACATCACTTTGTACCAGAATACCAATTGACCTATTGATTCTCCAAATTAAATCCAAATCCCAATTTACCCGAGGTTACGAAACAAGAAAGATATGTTCTGGTGATAGGATTGTTAGATGATCTGGATAATTAACCAGCTCATTTCTTATTTACATAGGCAGGTTATGCTGCTGTAACTATAGCAGCTCCGTGGATCTTCTTCTATGTACCGAGATTGATCCCGGCACTGATCTGCAGTTGCAATGTAGTTCTGCTGGTTCTTACAGGTCTGCAGATATACACAATTTTTTGTTCCTATTCTTTGAGAAAAGATCGTAGCATTCCTAGTACTGTTTTAGTTATTTCATACATGTATGGTCCATGTTTCCTTATTCTTGCTGAGTTTACTGAGGAATAAGTCAGAGTATGTTGTCTTGCAGCTGTGTTTCAGCAATACTGGGTTTACCAGGTTAGGAAAGTGCGATTACAGGTACTACTGTCATCTTCTTATCATTTTTGTTTGGATTCATTTTTATTAGTTTTGGATTACGCGCTGCTGTTGTATAATGCATTATTTATCCAACTAATAAGACCGATTTGATACAGGGTTATTATGCTTTTAGCCAAAAACTCAAGCATATTGCCCGCCTTCCGTTTGCTACCATCTCTTGCGGTATGTGTACATTGGGATAATATTCTTATATTGGCCCCTTGACTGTTGCACTTGTTAAATCAAGCCCCTGCCTGTGACATGTTGTTAATACTGTAACACTGTATTAGATGATTAGGTTCTCATAGTGCTAACGAAATTCTCTTGTGAGCTTGTTCTAATGTTCTATGATGCCATTTCATCATATATGGTTGATGAAAGGGATATATTGGGACCAGATGCAGCATGTTTAAGGGCATAAGCAGACCCGTCTTTCATTTTATTTACTTTTGTTGGCACCAACTTCAATTTTTTATATTTTTTTTAACATTTCAGGCAATGCCTTGATGCTATTGATCTTGGTTTGGGAGCCTCATCTGCATGTAGTTTCTCTTTCTGTGATGCTAAGGTAAGGTAATATTAGAGTTCAGCCAATATACCAACATCTGCACCACCTGAAATGCTAACAGTCCAGACGTGCAACTTAAGTCACAATATGTTGTATCCCATTCATCTGATGAGTTAAAAAGGTTGCTTCAAATTACTGAGCAAAATGCGTTTTACTGCGTAAACACAAGATAGAAAAATCAAAGCCATAAATTAGGTGTTTGTGCATTATCATGAATGAAGCTGCATTGCATGATTTACTATCAATAACAAAAGATCGTTTACTCTTCCAATAGATGGGATAAACAATTTCTAAAAAATATAAATAATGTTACCCTGCTAATTTCAATGTGTAAATTACATAGGATGGCTTGGATTACTTGTTGGGACTTTCATATACATGCTTTGGGGTCATTAGCAATTTAGTTTAAGTGCTAATGTTGGTACAATGACAAAACTTGGTGATTATAATTTAGGGTGAAATAAGCTAATACTTGGTATTACTTTTACTAATTTTCTTCATTTACTTTTGTGGGTTTACATTTATATGTGTGTAGGATTGCTGCTGTAGCAGAAGCTTTATGTGCAGGATGTTTTATGAGTTTGTATATAGGTACAGCAACGTTTTTTCTCTTTGAAAAAGTTGTATTTATGGGTTACCATGCCTATGAGTTATAAACACAATGCACAGGTTTGCTAAATCCTTGAACCAGTAGTACTTAGTCTTTATTATGTATGTTTGTTTCGTAGGGTGCATTCACAAATACAACTCGTTGAACGGCCAACCTGATCTACTGAGGTCCCTTTACACTGCACTACAGCCATCAAGTGCTTTGGAGGGTTTGAGGTAACAAGATAAATTATGGACATTCTATATTTGGACTTTCAAATTCAGTCTGCTGAGATACTACTTTAATATATTAATTTAAATATGCTTTATGTTATGACAGATATTATGATGCTGGTAGTCTTTCTGACCAACAAATGGCATTGCTCCAGTACCAAAGGGAAAACCTGCATTTCCTAAGTGAAGAGGTACTAAAAATCTCTTACTACTAAATGTGCATTACCTCATTTGGTAGAGAGGTTCACAAATGTTATAGCGACCAGGCATGGACATTAATAATGCAGCTAAGTATACAAACATAATCTTTGGATGAGATATCAATTTCATTGTTTTGCATATAACATACAGGTCCTTCGCTTGCAAGAATGCTTGAGCAAGTACCAAAGATCTTATGATGGGAATACTCCTCAGGTTCTTAGACTCAATTAGTTATCTGGTCTGTCAATAGTATATCAAGAAAGTAAAAGATAAATACTAAGAGCCTAGGAAGCCTTTTTATTACCTGAACTCAGTCATGTTCTTGTTTCGCCTGGTCCCTACTTTGTTTTACTTATATTAAATTCCCACCTGCGTTCGCACCCAAAACACAAGGCTTAGGTCTTTTGGTTTTATGTCCTAATTTTTAATTTTGTCAAATGAAGGTTGACCTGGCTCATCTTCTAGCATCTAGAGACCAAGAACTCCGTGCTTTATCTGCTGAGGTGATGTCAAACTTTTCAAATATAAATGAAAAGAACAAGATAAAATAAAATAAATCATCTCTCTGTACTAGTAGCAACATTAGACATAAAAAATAGTATTGACATGCTTAATTTTTTTTTTTTTAAAGATGAATCAAGTGCAGTCAGACCTACGTGTTGCACGTAGTGTAATTGCTGAAAGGGACGGTGAGATCATGCGCATTCGTTCAACTAACAATCAGGTTATAACCATTTTAGTATCTGAAAAATTACTTAAGAATATATACTATTCAAAAAGAGGAAACAGGAAAAATTACTGTGAAAGGCTAACAGAGCTTAAATACTGTAGTATGTGGAAGAAAATGAGAGACTCAGAGGCATGCTTGGAGAATGGAGCACTCAAACTGCCAAGGTAATTTCTATGTTGGCAATGTTCCTGTCAGTACCTCTGAATGTATTAACATGATCGATCGGCAATTAAGCATTACCCAAAACATTGATCAGCTATATTACATTTGGCTGGTCCAATTTCTGGTGCCAAACTTTCATATATGTTTGATTTTGGTTCTATTGCCGGGCTGATTGAAATTTGATATATTCTTTTGCAAAAACTTGGGGGAAGTTGTAATTAGTTTGTCAGACTTGATCTGTCCAAGTGAGGTGAAAATGATGCACCGTGCTTTTGACAAACTTGACTGGTCTTTGTTGGTCGACATTTTCAACCAGTAGCAATTTTTTGACCTTTCTCATGTAGATACAGTACTCGTGCTACTCTAGGTCCTAGTTGACCTCTGCCTTTTTAGTTTCATTCCATTCATTTATTTCTCTGTTGAAGCTTTTTCGCTGCAACGGTAGCAATTCCAATATAAGAGCACAAAATCAATCAACTATTTATTATTTTATTGTTTGCAATTAATCTGTTTGGCATTGATATATTCATTTTTAACTGTGAAACATGGACATTACTTAGTTTGATAAATTTATATATGAACAGCTTGAGCGGGCATTAGAAGCAGAACGATCAGCAAATGCAGAGCTTCGAAAGAGTTTAGCATCAAGGGGTCAATAGATTGCAAAAGAGTCAATTTTCTTCAGTTCAAGTATCAGGTTCTATGTTAAAAGGAAATATTAGCTTCGAAGAATCACTATCAGCTCCATGATCAAAGGAAATATTAATTTCATATAAATCACGGTGTTTTTACTCTTTTGAGGTTGCTTTCATGTAAAGAGGATAGACATCTGATTGAATTTTTTGTACATAGCTAATCCAAGTTTTTGTTAGTTCTTTATGTTTAGTTTTAGTGAAGCGTAGACCGAACAGTAATGGACTTGTGAATAGATATATACAGATACTGCATTTGTAATATTGAATTTAACATTGTGTAGGGCATCTTTACATGATAGTCATATTATTCCTTGCCATCCCAAGTGAGGGCTCATTGTGCCAGGGACACGAAATAATCTGCATTTGCCCTAGGTAAGTGTTGTCATGGGTGGTTGTTTATGCTATCCAATTTATGGCAGTCAACTGTCCATTATTGTCCTTTTTTTTTGAAACCCTAGTCCTATATTTTACCTTTATTTCTTAATGATACTTCAAGAGCTCCTACCAAGTGATATGCAGCATAAGCACAACACAACGAGAAGAGTGCATGCAACAGTCATTACATCATTGTTTGTATCAAGCTAAAAATAAATAATCAGCTGTCATTTATATATTTTTGTTTGCAGAAAATGGGATAAATAAGGAATACAACAAGCAAGAACAGGAAAAATATATTTCTTCAAAATTTTTGTATAAATGAACAAAAAACAAACAAACTTTCTATAAACAGTCCTTAATTCACACCAGCAGCAGCAGGAAGGGGCTGCTGCACATCAATCACACTATGACAGCGTGCACATAATGTGGGGTGATCCCCGAAAGATCCAACTTGGGTAGAATAATTCCAGCACCTCTCGCACTTAGCTCCATCAGCTCTTGCCACACCAATCCATATTTCTCCAGCTTTCCCATCACTGTAGCTTCCGGAGTATGCTGCCTCTTCGTGAGTAGGTGAACTTGTGATCTGAACCTGCATATAGCCAATATGTTAGAAACAATAAACACAATGAAATCAATAAATTTAAATTTTGATACACTTTGTATACACAAGCAAATCTAACAGCTTTCTGAAGTAAATTAAATTCCAATAAACATAATGCAGAATGCGGACCATGAAAGGAAGAAGGAAATAGAGATGGTCATCTAAAACAGCCAATTGGCAATGTTTTTGGACCCAATTCCATTGCATGATAACCATGAAAACCGGCAGTTTTCAAATTATGAAACCTTGTGGCCACTGTGGCCAAGGATACAATATGTGCTCCAGCCATATCTCATTAAGACAATTTATAATCATGAAATTTTGCTAATACAGTATACTGACTGTTGTACCTGGCAAGTAGGATTCAGGATGGAATACAATGGTTTTACCTGGGAGGTGATAAATATGCGGTGCAGAGAATCTGCATCATTCGAAGCCATGCACATTTTCTCCAACTTAGCAAATGTGGCATCATCTTTGGTATGGAGAAATATTTTTGCATCTAGGCTTGAACCAATAAGTTTACCAGCACGAGCATTTTCCAAAACTTTATTCACCTCAGATCTTAACTGCAAGAAAAAGGAACAAAAACACAATTACTATGTTGAAGTGCAACACCAGCTTCAGTTAATCATTAAGCAAAATATCAATGAAATATAGAATATTATACAGTATACACTTACAGGACGATTGCAAAACAAAACAAAAAGAAAGAAAGCAAAATTAAATAAAATAAAAGGTAAAACAAAGAAAAGAAGAAAGAAAAAGAATTCAGTCTTGATATCAGTGTGGTACCAGATTCATATAGCAAAGTATTTAGAGGAAATTACCAGTGCTGGAGTAAAAAATTTAACTAAAGATAAATGTGTAAGATATGGATGACACCACACTATCAAAGCAAACTGTAGTTTGTACCATCACAAACGTAAGCCAAACTAAATAACCAAAAAAGAAAAAAAGAAAAAGAAAGCAAGCATACCTGCAGAACAGTATTCAGAAAATCAACATCATCAGCCGGTATATTTAACCATCTACCATTCAAATGAGGCCATTTCAACTCAAAAACAAATTTTGCAACTGAACCATCTTCTGTTACATGCTGGAAAGGGAGGTTTTGCCACACATCTTCAGCTAAATGCGGCAAAATAGGTGCAACCACACTTACAAGTGAAATCAAGTGCTCCACAAGCACAGTCTGACAACTCCGCCTTGTAAAGCTCGTTGAGCCACTAAGTGAACAGAATTTTGTGAGAAAAGAACATAGAAAATGTGATCGCTAAAAAAATCACTTAATGCACGTACCCCACGTAGAGCCGATCTTTAGCCACATCAAAGTAGAAGTTAGAAAGATCCACAATTGCAAAACGTTGTATGACCTGAAGCAGTTCATAGATCTAAATTAGATAAAACTACTAACTACGATGTACCATTCAGAACATCAAATTATCAACCCCAAAACAAAGGCATTGTATAAATCTCAAGAAATCATACAATTCCTACGAGATGTCACCATGTTCACTACAACCAATTGACTATTCTTTGCCATTCCAACTGCCACATTATTACGTCTTACCAAATGACTACTTTTTCAAAGGGGCAAAGATAATATTCCATGTTTACAAAATTATTGACGTTTCACCGTTTTATAAGGTTTAACATGATGATTTATTTCAATATATAGTAAGGTTTAACATGATGATTTATTTCAATTCATAGTAAGGTTTAACATGATGATTTATTCCAATATATGGGTTGTTACTCAAGATTTCCTCTAAATATATACAATTCTAATTAGCTACAAAGTTACTATTTTCTTCTCAGCAGCTTAAAATGAATTTGTGTATTAAAAGACAAGCAAACAGTTTTATCACATTGTATCTTCTGTAATTCAATTGGCAAATAATGTACCTGAAATATTTTGTAAAACTCGTAGCTTTCATAATTATCCTTCACAGACTGAACAATATTTTCAAGCTGGTAAAGTGCATACTTGTCTATTATTGGAAGATCCTCATAGTTGACAGCATTTTCTAGCTACATACAAAAGAACATTGAAAGAATTTAATCCTAGAAAAGAAGAAAGAAAGATGAAAATAAAAAATTGAGAATGGCACCTACCTTCCAGTCATGGAGATTGGAAAGCAGGAAACGCATGGTCCCACGGAGCTTTCTATACATGTCAGACATCTGTCGAAGAATGTGCGGTCCAATCAGCACATCTCCTGTATAATCTACACTTGACACCCACAACCTCAGAACATCAGCCCCATAGCCCGGTTCATCCTGCCATTTAGTGGATTCCACAATTCAGTACTTAACACCTATTATCACTTGCTGCACAAATATTAAAAATAAGACTCATTTCTTGTATTACAATACAAACTTTGGTATTCTTCCCTCCATTGATGACTGCAATTGGATCAACAACGTTTCCCCGTGATTTGCTCATCTTGAAACCCTTCTCATCCAAAACAAATCCATGGGTTATGACACCTTGATAAGGAGCCTTTCCTGAAAGAAAGTTGCATTGGATGTGATATATCCTTGATAATATTTATCATCAATTTCTTTTTTCCTCACAAATATGGCATTTTAGTATACCTGTTGTAGCAACACTGGTCAATAAAGAACTCTGGAACCAACCCCGATGTTGATCAGAACCTTCCAGATACACATTTGCTGGAAACCGTAGACCCTCTCTTTTTGCCAAAACAGCAGCCCAGGACGAACCTAATACCAAGAAGACAATAAATAAATAATTAAATAACTAATAGGGCATCAGGGCCTGCAAAAGACATAAATGCAAAAAAGAAAAAAGAAAAACGTATGAAGTCTTTACAAAGTTCATTACCAGAATCGAACCATACATCCATAGTATCAGTTCCCTTTTGATAGCTGGAAGCCATGTCTCGATACTTTTCTGGCAGAAGCTCTTCGGTTGACAGGTACCACCATGCATCACTTCCTTTCTCAGAAAATATATCTGTACAATAATGTTCCGGTACATACAAGCAACCACATAACCATGAGGATTGGGCTCCATTCATGAAAAACAGAAGTAACAAAATATTGATAGATGCATACTCTTTATATGGTCAATAGTTTCCTGGGTTATGAGAGGCTCTTTTGTATCGACATGATAAAAAACAGGTATGGGAACACCCCATGGTCTCTGTCTTGAAATGCACCAATCAGAGCGGCCAGATGTCATGGCAAGGATTCTATTAACCGCCTAAAAAAGAAAAGCAAAGCTCTGTCAGCATGTTATATACGTACTTTGTGAACATTTGTGTAAATATCATAAAAATGATATTTTGCATTTACGACTGGACATGCTACAGATCGAAGAGGAACATACATGTGACAAATCAACTGAGCAGATCTCAAGCAGCAAAAAATAAAAATAAAAAAAAAATAAAATAACAAAAAAAAAAAAGATATAGAGAAAGATCAATAAGAAATATAAGGACCATTTTGAAATTTTGCAAATAATAAGACCAGAGAGACAGTTCGTAAAGTTATATCTTATCTAAATGACTTAATATTGAACTCCCAGAACAAAACAAAGGGATATACCTTAGGAGGAACCCACTTGACTTCTTTAATGGCCTCCAAAGCAGCATCACGGAAACCATCCACTGATGCGAACCATTGTTCAGTAGCCCTAAAGATTGTTGGTTTATCTGTTCTCCAGTCATATGGATACTTGTGCTCTGAAATGATTTCCATGAAACCAAGTTAGAAAGACAATTTCTACGTACGTGACAGAAAGTCAAAACTAAAAGATACTTTTAATTGTTCTTTTTGGAAAAAAAGTGGGTACCCCCACCAATTTCATTGAGAAACTAAAGATATTGGATATCAAACTAAAATATAATATTAGACTTCTTATATTCATATTCTTGGACTGAAGTATTACGTTATTAGTTAGCAATATTGTTGGTTTGGCCATACACCAACTAACTACAAGAAAAAAGTTTCTTTATGAGACTTACTACAATAAATTTATATGAACGTAGGCTGATTATAAGTAACCAATTGTAAAAAGAAAATGGCATTCAATGCAATGCATACAGACGAATGATCCCATTAGTGAAGCATTTTGCACTCAAAAAATAAAAATGAAACAGAGTTTACTTACTGTATGGCTCTTCTAAAAGAAGAGACATTTGTTCATCAAGGTAACCAACCACAGCTAAATTACCATCCTGTAAGACATTCATGCCTTCAAACCGGCCAGCTTCATGTGTGAATCTCCCTTCATCATCAACTGGAGAGATCCACTTCAGCCCATACTTCATACCAGTGACATAATCATCTTGACCGTGACCAGGTGCAGTGTGCACAAGACCTGTACCTGATTCTGTATTTATGTAATCACCTCCTAGTACAACAGGACATTCAGTTCCATTGGAAGGATGAATATACCTGAATGACCAAAGATAAACATCACGCATAGTTATGTATGGTATAAACAAGTCATTATTAACACATGCCAGTCAAGTATTAATCTAAATTTGCGATCTAATATTTACATTATTTTAATGTTATCTTGCTCTGGGTTTTATTTCATGTCATTTGAGTAATTTAAAGGTCTATGGTCCCACAAAAGGTCAGAGCATGGTGTACCCCCTTAAAATGAAACCATCTCATACACCTCTTCTAAACCCCAGCAATCATCTATGTATCGCTTTATGGAATCTAATATTTTTTTTAACGTAAAACAGAAATTAGATGCCAATTCTTCCTCTTATGGAGATCAACAAGTAAATATTGAATCTCATTATGAAATTAGTGTATCTGGTCCATGAAAAAGATAGAAAAACTCTACATCAAACTTACTAATGACTGCCGCATCGTATATACGAGTCACCACTCTTAATATCACATACAAACCATATTGTGCAGACAGATGACAATCTAATTACACTTTTTAGTTCTTTCTGATACTTTTGGCAGCTATTTAAGGGGCTTAGCTTCATTTTTATTGTATCAATAGTTCAATACCATCTTTATTGCCCTATAAAGATTTCATATATATATCATAATTGGCAGGATTTCTGTATTTTTTTAATGCCTCTACAGAGTTCAATCAAATGGTTTGAGGTAGGCAAGAGTAACATAACTTCACAATCAAATGTAAAATTCACCTGCATTTATATTATTTCTGTACTTTTTTTAATTATTTATTTGTTAATTATTTTTAGCATCTGGACTGCAGTACCTGATGTGCTCTAAAGCTGATCCAGGAAAAGATTTTCTAACTGAAATCCTCACTCCCCACTTGGACTCAAGTTTAGGTACAAGTTCTGATGCCACAATGACAAATAGTTTCTTTTCAGCAGATTTCAGGACATTTCCAACTTTTAATTTCTTGCCATCACCCAGTACTTCTGTTGTGCTTTCTGGGTTGGGTTGCAATTCAGCGACCACATAAGTAAGCTTAGGATTCACCGCAACAGCTGAAAATATACATAAGAAGAGATTATGGAAAATGGAACTAAAGGCAAGTTAACAAAGTTGGGAATATTCTATGCGACGTAACCATGCTTATTTAGAAATTTCAACTCGTTCCTTGCAAACAAGAAGCATAATATCTAAATTTATTCACCTATGCAGGCATTAATTGCTCAAAAGGCAAACTAATAGTATGGAATGGTTGTTGATGTTAACTTATCCTTTTAAATTTTAAATTTCAATGCTATATATAATTAAGGATTATATAGAGAAAGTCATAAGCTACCAACTTACCAGCATTTGCAGGTATAGTCCAAGGTGTAGTTGTCCATATGGCCAGGTACATGTCTGAAAAAAATTCATCTAGTAACGTAGCAGAAGTCGGGGGAAGTGCAGTAACTTTAAAGATAGCATATATGCTTCTGGAAACATGGTTCTCATTATACTGAAAAATGAGTCGACTGTGAGAAACACGGAGAATTTCAAGTACACTATATTATTATAAAATAAGCATATAATTTGCTACAACTTGAATTAATATTTTTTCTTCTAATTAGAACAATTTAGATTACCTCTAACTCAGCTTCTGCTAGAGCAGTTACTGAAGATGGACTCCAGTGGACAGGCTTCAACCCCCTATAGATATAGCCTTTCATTGCCATCTGACCTAGCACCTCTATCTAACACAATGAAAAGAATCAGAATAAAATTCATCAACAAATCTAGATAGCTCAAAATCCCTTGTTTCATTATCCTTCAGCTAGTTTCTAACTAAATTTTGCATGATCAACATTTTTTTAGAGAGAGAGAGAACCTGTGCGGCTTCATACTCTGGCGAAAGAGTTAGATATGGATTATCCCAATCAGCCCAAATTCCAAACCGCTGTGGCAATACGAATAGCAATTTAGTTAACAAAGAGGAACAAGTGTTCAAAAGCATAACACTTCAGATATGTTAACAAGGGTAAAGATTATAGTACCTTGAAACTTTTCATCTGGTTTTTAACAGTATCCCTAGCAAACTTTGCTGCTTTTTTTCGCAGCTTTAAAGGCGTTAACTCTTTCCTGGCTTCTTCATCCAAAAGCTTTAGAACTGACAAAATTACAAAACAAACACAAAAAAGAAGACTTTTAAGTTCAAACTTCCAACAGGGAAATTATTCATCAACATACTCAAAATTTTAAACGCATGCCTTTCTGCTCAATGGGAAGGCCGTGACAATCCCATCCAGGAACATAAGATACTTTATGATTCTGGAGAAGCTGTAGCATAAAAAAATTTCAATTTTCAGTCCTACGTCACTAGAAAACATGATTTACATAATAAAAACCTAAAAAGTTGCCCTTTCTAAATTAAATTAAATTTTATTTGACAAGACTATAGTCAATGAAAACAATTCACAACATAGGAAAGTCCAAGTACCTTGTAGCGGTTTATGATATCTTTTAAAATTTTATTCAAGGCATGGCCCATGTGTAGATCTCCATTGGCATATGGAGGTCCATCGTGCAGAGTAAACCTGTCCTGGTCAGATATAAGAACTCACCCCTCAGTGAAAAAGGCTCCGTTATCAAAGATGCATATCAAATCACAATTTTCATCTATTATTAATTTAGTCCTAAATTAAAAAGGACTTATATATAGAAGCAGTGGCAGACCTTGAGCCAAAAATAAGAAGGGGTCAATCAAATATAATTTGGTTTATAAGATACATTAATCAACAAATTTCATTGATTTACAGGATTTTAGTTAATTTAAGGGGGGGCAAACTCTAAATATTGGATAATTTTTCATTGATTTATAAGTGCTTTTTACAAAATTTCAAATATTAAGGGGGAGCGACTGCCCCGGGTGGCCTCCACATAGGTCCGCCTATGTATAGAAGCCACTTGAGCCGATATAAGAGGCAAGGATCACACTCAAGATCGTTCCTCTATTTCCAAATGGCATCTGGTCTTATATAAACTATAATGCCGGTATTCATGTTCAAACAATTCCCAAAACAAACAATACATATAGGGCAATTATGGGTAAGGGACCATTAAGTCAATCCTTAAGGGCGATATCAATATAAGAACTTTAATCAGTTAAGATGCACTCACTCCGGTATTCCTCTCTGAGACTCTTTTAAGAACCTGGTTCTCCTCCCAGAGCTTCTGCAGTTCCGGCTCGCGCATCACTGCATTGGCTCTCAACCCGAACGTGGTCTTCGGCAGATCAACTGTGTGCTTGTACTTCCCTTCTTCCTTCTTCCCACCTTAACATATACACACACACACAGCAGATAAGTCAAACCCTTACCAAAACCATGATTTAATCATGTATACATGGTGAATCACAAATTGCTCATCTTTATCTCAAATTGAAAATGCCAATTGGAAATTCAAAATATGATCTAAACTTCTAACACATTATCTCAAACAAAGACTGTATCTTTTGAATTTGTATAATGTAACAATTTACAATTCAATTACACAAACTTATCCTGACAACCGAAACCCTCGACACAGGCATTACCTTCGGCCGCCTTCTTGGCCGCCATGACAGGTCCCCTCGACCTCCTCTTCGAAGTGCCAAACAGCTCCCCAGTCGCACTACCCTCCGTACTCATACACCTCTTCCCGATCGGCTTCAACAAGCCCCGCCGCTGGTAGCAGGTCTGGAAGAAGGGAAACCAAGCGCAGTGGTGAGAGTAGTAGGAGGCCTGGGATGCGGTGGTCAGCCGACCCGACGACGCGGCCGCTATGCGGAACAGCGAACCGGCCTCCATTGGAGGGATGGAGTCACCGCCCGGTGAGCGGTGAGGGCGGTGACGGGTAGAGTTTAGTGGTTAGTAGTGGAGACTGGAGAGGATAGAGGGAAACGAATGAATGAAGGATTATATTACATGGTACATGGAGGATTGAGTTTGTGTTGGCGGGGGATAAGGGGCCGGCGAGACGAGGGTTTTTTGGTTCACTTGTGTATATAGCTGTGAGCCTTAAAAAAAAAAAAAAAAATCTTAATATTATTCTGCTTTTGAAACAAATCTCAAAACTATCCCTACTTATCAGCGGTCACGGTCGCAAGCCAAACTGACCACACAAGTCAAACTTGGATAAGTTCGAAGATTTATCAGCCTATGACCGCTGTAGCTAGCCGTTGCGTCTAACTGTAGCGGTTACAGGCCGTAAGATGGTGGTGATTGAATAAGTTTTTTTATAAGTACACAAAATTAAACGCCGTGGTCAGTTTATCTGTTGGCCATGACTGCTAATCAAGTAGGGATAGTTCTAAGATTTGTTTGAAAAGAGGAATACTATCTAATTAAGATTTGTTTTGTTTTTAGGATAGACAAAAAAAAATTTCGTGTGATTTTGTTGGAGTTGGGTGTTTGTGACGTGCATTTGTTGGAGCCGGGTGAGAGTTTTGGGGCGGGTTAGGATGGTTTTAAAGCCGAATCCGTTAGTGGGATTTTATATAAGATTATTTATGAGAGACCTTCTGGGTAAATGCCATTTCAATAATTCATTTTTTTATGATAAAAGTGTTATAATTCAATTGCCAAAGGGCAGCTAGAATGGAGTTAAAACCAGGGTAATATCCTTCTTAAGTCAAACATTTTTTTTTGGGTAAATTTTACTGAACTTTTGCTACTTCAAAAAAATTTTACTGAACTTAATTGTGCAGTTACCCGATGGTCAATTGTATAGTTTTTTGGTATAAACAAACTAGTGAGAACAAAATTCAATTAAATTATCTAATTCTGGAATCATAAACTGTTAATTGGATTTAAGATAGATTAATTTAAGGGATTATAAGATTCTGCAAAAATAAATATTTGATCCCTCCTCTTAAGTAAGTGGGGGCGATGAGGCATGTCTAGGCAAGGTATGTAAGGAACACATTATGTTACTTTTTTTAAGCTAACTAAATGCATGAATGTGTAATGAAAAAGGAAAATTGGTTATATCTCAGATTGTGTCCATTTGCCTGAACTCTCATGTTTGAAAACAGATTTGAGTGCCCTACCAGTGAAATAGCTGAATCCTAGTTTTAGTTCATCATCATCTCGGCTTGAAAGAAGATCGTGATAACAGAAATGGGGGAAGGAAAAGTACCTCTAAAGTTCGTCTCCTTGAGGAACCAAATGCGTTAATGGCTAATGCATTAGAAGTCGACACATACTATCCTGGTAAGTCATTGTCGAGGGTGTATATATTCCAACAGTATGTATAATTTAGCGTTTACCCAGAGACCAGAGTACTTGCGGGACAAGCTTTTGCTGTGTGCTGACATTCAAAGACCAGAAACATGCATGTTACGTCCATTAAAAAAATTGTCCATACGTTCGTTCATAGACATACAGATACGTTCGTTCATAGACATACAAATAGCATAACAGATATCTTTATTTGGAAAAAATGATATGAAAGGAGTTATCTTCCCCAAAATAAGGAGTTATCATTTTTTTAGATAGATTAGAACAGTTGATTTACGTTAATGCACGTTGGCATTAATGTCTCAGCCCATTAAAATTTATGGCTCATATCAATTTCCTCAATGTAAGGCCCATTACATATTATCACAAAAATTTATTAAATCTATAAACTAGAAAGAGGGGTAACTCTCCAAGCACCTCAACTATACCACATCATCAATATTATTAATCATTGATTTTGTTTAAATCTCTTCATCCACTCTGATCCAATGGTTCATATGTATTCTATCGCCTTATTTAATAAGATGGTATGATATGTCTATGACAAAATTTAACCTTTAAAGTAATCTAACATTTATGTACTATTATTTGTAACACGTTTGGAGACCTAACATAATCCTGAATAGTTGTAAGATGCTCTCCATGGTACAGCATGGGACGGTCTAAGATTACATCATCATCATCATTATTCACATAAAAAAATTTTAAAATTATGTTTAATTTTTTAAATAAATATTTTTTTAATTTATAAGCTTTATTATTTATTTGTTATCATATTTCGGGGCGAAACTCGAGTTACAACACTAGTTCTTATAATTTCAGCCCAAAGCAATGAGTGGGTTCTTTACTAGTCCTTACTAATAATAAAAGCATATTAAAAAAAATGACATGAAATGGCTATCCTCACATCTAAGCTGTTGATCATTTTCTTCGATAGATCAGAACCGTTGATGTACGTTAATGCATGTTGACGTTCTCAGCCCATTAAAATTAAGGCCCATATAAATTATCTCAAATGAAGGTCCATTACATATTATCTTGAAAGTTTATTATAAGAAATAATAATTTCAGCCCAAAGCAAGGAGTGGGCTTTTTACTAGTATCCTAAAATACATCTCAAAATGTAATCTATAGACGCTATGGACAATTTTCAATAGGTATTTGAAGAGATTGGGTAAAGAAAATGTAAATCTGTTATGAAAAGTATGGGCTGACTATGACTATTGAATTATAAAGCAGGCTTTACTTTGTGGGCTGAATAACGTTACAATTGAACCGAGGTGGGTTGTAGATGAATCTGGTTTTAGTAGTGCAGTATCTAGGCCCGTACTGATTTACTTTTGTAGGCCTTGTACTTTAGAGAATGTTTTCTGATTTTGAGCTTAGGAAGTCTTTCTGAGCTTGAATAGCGGTAAGAGCTGTAATTTTGTTAAGATAACAAAGATAATAACTACTGATTATGAGTGTATTGAGTAATTTAATTACCGGGTTTTAGAAACTCAAAAATTGAATGCATACAAAAGATTTAATATCTAAGAAACGGAATTACCATAAAAATCAAGATCAAAGTATAATTTATTTTTTTATGTGAAATGGATTTTTACTTTTATTTAACTTTGTGACCTTTTGAGACTATAATATATTTCATAGTAACCTTTTTAAAATTATTACATACAAAATATTTTTTTAATACTCTTGGACCTTTTAACCTATTATTGTGATATAACGATACACTTAAAAATTTATATATTAAGCATCCCTCTTAAAATATATCTAACATTTTACATTTATTTATATATTAAGCATGATTAATTAATTAAATTGATATCGTAGACACCAACGATAATAGGTGCTAAGTATCTGAAACAGTTTCATGTACATGTCCAGCTAGCTTGCACCAACTAAGCGTATCAAATATATCACTGCGTCTGTATTATAATTGGTATTATAATGATTTGGATCCTAATAATTAAATGTGCAAAAAAATTTTAAGCAAAAATAATGGATTAGGACAGGAAGAAATCTCTTTAAATGAGCCTATTTGTATTTGTCCCAATTAATAAGCAGATTATGACCGTAATCAATTAGTTCACATCTCAATTTTCACCGACGACTAAGTGCTTGTCATTGTCCAAAAATCATGTCATTTTTTTTTTTAATAACTGATCTTTCAAAAACCCAAAAAACAAACTTTATACATGTTTTTTCTTCTTAAAATCCTTAAACAATATCATATATTAATTGCATAAAGCACATATATATACTAACACTAGTAACACCACCATTGTTCCAAAATGCTTTCAGTTACACGCTTTTTAAATTTGAAAGAGATATATATAAGAGAGTAAAATGTAAAAGTAAAAAATGACATATGTCCAGAATCCAGATCGAGTCAAGACTTCTGCAATCAAGGTTGCTGGTGCCAGCTTGCAGCAACTTATTTAGTTCTTTCTACTTTCTAACATTACGGTTGCGTTTACTTTTACCAGAATGGTAATAAACTAGAAAAAAAACAGGAGAATTCTGGGAGTCAAAAGTGGTTTTTACCTAGTGGAGGGAATAATTTAATTTGTTTTTAACATTTAAAAGTTGTTTAATTTCAACTTTAGTTTAAACTGGGTCAGTTTCTCCATTACCGCTTCTTGGAAAGTTTACTCGGCCAAGTGACAGTTGGTGCAGTCTGTTATTATTTTGTAAGCACAATGTGGACATCTCACCAATATTCAAATTAATTTGCATGAGATTAGAAAAGATTAAGTAGTTAATTACTACTCATTTAGGAAGCAAAAATGCACAATAAAACGCACTGAATTATTTATATAAAAAAAAGAGGAGGGTTTCAATGCCTCCATTTTTTATGCCTCTATCATACCTCAACTTTTTAAATTTCAAATAACTCAAAATCTAAAACTCATTTTTCAAGATAAAACCGTTAGATTTTTTTAAAAAAAAATAGAGGCATTGGAACCCACCTCTAAAAAAAAGTTATTTTTCAAATGTTTTTGAACAAAAAAAATGTTGTTAGCCAATTATTTGAGGTGAGGAATAATAAAAACTCGGACAATTGGATGAAAAATTCAGGATTTGTCTCGAGATCTGAGCTAGCACAAAATCCCGATATGATCCAAGGGTCCACATTCGATCGTATACATGGTAATGTAGCAAGGATCCACACTCCCATTATTATAAGATTAACCCTAGGAATGGAGCTTAGTGGATAGTGCTATTATATAAAAATTTAGGACATTTTGCATAATTTATATTGTAACTTTATTATTGTTTTCCCCCAAGTAAAAGTTTGATATATGCTTTAGTGTCTCCAAATATTTGTGTCCCCCGAACTTTTGGTCAAGCTCTGCCACTGATTAACCCCTAGAACAACAATGACGCAAAGTAGTATAAAAAATGGAATTAATCTCCGACTTATATTTTATATTAAATACATAAATTTTTAAAAGAAAACAAGTACCAAGGGGCTTAAAAGCTAGAATTTGATCTAGTGGGTAATAAGGGTAACGCTCTCTGTAAGAGAAGTTGTGGATTTGAAATTAACCTGAATGGAGAGTCTTTCATGAACATTTAATTTAATTGCTGACTTGACTTTCATTTTTATCTAAAAAAAGATTGGGAGGTTGTCAGGCCGAAGAAATCTCATAATTGCCTACGGACTTTGAATGTTCAAAAAAAAATATATATATATATCATAATTAGCTAAATTATATCTAGAACATTAGAATATCATCAAAGATTCTCTATGTATAAACTATATATATACATCATAATATTGATTTGGTCGTATCCGTGTCATTCCTTGAGATTAATCAACTCGTTAATTTAAAAAAAAAAAAACGATAATGACATGATCGTGTTACGCATGCAAATATGGGAATTTTGAAGGATTCCGAATTTCCGACACAAATTTCATGAAGGGTATGTTCGTTTGGAAGGAAAATATTTGGAAAGTTGTTTTCAGTTGAAACTAGTTTTACGAAAGAAAAGTAAACACAAATTTGTTTGTTCATTTGAAAAGAAAAGAAAACACATTTTCTTTTCTGTTCGTTCACTTGATAGGAAAGAAATTATGAAGAATTTTTGCTCTGGTTCTTTTATTCTATAGCTCCAAACAAAGATCTTTCTGTATTATTCGATTAGCATTTGTTTATAGATTAAAATTGTCATATGACAACGTTGTCACAAATTATATTGGAAAATATACAGCTTAACATATAAGACACATATTATACACATATTAAGACTAAAACACATATTAAGACTAAATCATAATTTCTATTCCAAAATATGATTAATAATTTGCATAGCCTGTGTCACAGTTTTTAATTTCAGGAAATGGTTTCAATTAAATGGACCAATACATTCGGTAATATATATTTATACAAGGCAACTCAAGTCATTTTTTACATCATTCGACTTCGAGTCAAATTACAAAAACGAACACAATTGAAAACTGACACCCACATTACACCAAAAACTGATACCCACATTACAAAAACGAGTACAGTTCGATAATATGCTGTCACAAGAAAACTGACACCCACATTACAAAGAATATCGTATCTGATATCTAACTACACAGATTGTAGTTCAGCCCCATGTGTCTTAACCATTCACAGTCATACTTACTGCATCCGAGATAAAAATCCAGCAGCCTAGTATGATTCTTGTGCTGTTATAGATTTGAGGTATTTTATAGGTTAACCAACAAAGGAAATCCAATCTCACAAGGCTGTAATCACATTACTTGAAATCCAATCTCACCTTCGATGAATGATAGTGATGTTTGAAAGAGTGCAATAAATTTCAACTGTTGACAATCAAGGGACCATGAGTCCATGATAACAGTATCAGGAAACTAATGTGCCAGCTCCCTGTGATAAGCAAAGAAGAGAAGCATTCAACCTCATATTTGTTGCAACAAATCTGTATCCTCTCAAGCAGACACTATTAGGAAACTAACCAAGGGTATCAAAAATAATTGAAGGACAAAAAGGATAATTGCAAAAGGCCACAATATTCACCAATTCTTTCAACTGGACACCATCAATTTCCTCTTTCATCACCTATGAATCATCTCAATATATATTGAGACAAGAAATGATGAACTTGTCAAATGCAGCTAGTATATCAAAGCATTATATCAAAATTAATACTGTACCATAGTAAGTTCGTAATCTGCAAGAATACCCGAGTGGAATAGTACCAAACTACTCAAATTATGCCTTTATTTTACCCTCTGGAAAGTATCTCTAAATACCAGATTGAAAAAAAGAGAGGCCACCCTATTATTTTTTGTTAAGCTTTGATGTCAGTATGTGATTTAGTTATTGGATCCCGAAATTGTAAGTATAAACTGAATATAGGTAAGAGTGTAGAGATGAGGTTACCACTCGAGAAATTGGTTGCTCGCCTGGCAAGCTGACAGCTTCAATCCAACAAGATTATTGTACTAGCTGTGAGGTTGTGGGTGACATTAAGTGCCAATTTGCTCAAATCATGAATATATAGCTATGTGTATGCCAAATCCAATAGAAACTAAACCTGGAAAAGACAAAACATGAATAATCTTTACTTTGTTCATAGCTAGCTCAATAACTCCAGCTTCTAAATTGTTGCAGATTGTGCCTTCTAGTAGCTCAGTACACATGCTTAATAGAATATTTAAAATTTAATAAAAATGAGTATATGAGAATTCATCACAAAACCAACTCGAAGTACCCACTCAAATGTATGATTGAGTATAAACAGATTTAGCATCGACAATACATGAAGCAAAGCTGGAGATTTGTACCATCAAATGACACGTACCAGTACCAAATTCATGGAGAATAATTATAACATTGGGTCAATATTAGAACAACCAATTTCAGCCAGAAATTCAAAGCGAAGCAAAAACCAATTAAAACCAAACTCATATAGATGGAGAATCAATTAACCTCATCAACTCTGATCAGGAAGACAAGAACTGGAATAACCCCAAATCGAGCCCGTGGGAGGATTCTGGACAATCAATTTCACATCAGATGGCAAGGAGCATACCTCGTGCCTTCGCAAGTAACACCTCACCTGAGGCGATGAAGAGAGAGGAACACGCGGAAGAGAGACAGGACTGCGCGGGAGAGGAGGTTCCGTAGGATTAAAACGCGGGAGGCGAGAGAGCTTGCTCCGTCCAATTTTTCTTTTCGTTTTCCGTCAAAAAAAAGTGGAAAACGAAAGTGGTACTTTTCAGTGAAATATGGAAAGAGGGTTTCCTAAGATTTTATATTTGATAGCAAACGAACGGACGTAAATTAAGAATCCGCGAAAAACATCTTTCCGGGTCTGTTTTGATGATAAACGAACAGACCCGAACAAGAAAACTAACTAATAATGCAATTTTCTGTTAGTCATTAATGATTAAGCAGATGGTGTTACGCATGGATTAATTGAGGTTTTAATTATATAACGACTTAATTACATATTCCAAATTTATGCTGTGATCATTGACCATATGTAGTTACAAAAATAATTGAAATATATAAAAATATTGTACTTCATTATTCCATGTGTGTATATTATCTTTTTTTTCTCTTGTCAATAATCACTTTTTTTTTTCTTTTGTTTTTTTTTTTTGTAATAAAGAACACATATCTCAAGCAACTCTACAACTGAACACCAAATTAATCTACTCCATATATAATAAATACACAATAAAAGAAGACATATTAAGATTAAATTAAAAAAAAGAACCAAAGAAGGCAGGGTAAACACGTCATAGAACGCAAGATAATTTATTTGAAATTTCCCTATATTATATATTCGGCATTCTTATCCGAAGAGGATTCCTGGATGTATAAACTCACTGAAGTTGACTTGTTTATTTCTTATTTGTATTATTATCATAATTATTACCACATTGATTGGTTAAATTTCTTTTCTTCCAAGACAAGCCCATAACCAGGGGGACTATTCATTATTATTTTTCTTCTGACGCGTTGAATAATTCAGACAAATACAAAAGTCAATAATTATACAAATATAACTAATATAGTCTGAATTTAAGTTTCAAAAGAGAAAAGTCAATTATACAAATATAACTATAGCTAACATAGCTTATTTGTATTTATTGCTAACATAGCTTATTTCTTATTTGTATGCATGCAGTGCATGCTAAAACACAGGGTTCCAAAATGTCCGCTGATGTGCTCAATTACATCAGCACGGAAATATGCACTGCAATTCTTCTCCTATATACATTAATCCTTACTCCTACTAAAAGGAGATTGGATTTTTTTGACATGAAAGGTCTATCTTTCTCAAAGAAGAAACATCAGCCGTTGATTGTTTACTTATATTGATCACCACCGTTGACATATTTTAATGTCTCAACCCATTATAACTTAAGGCCTATATATATATCAATTTTCCATTACATAATATCTTAAAAATATATTATAAGAAATAACAATTTCAGCCCAAAGTAAGGGGCGTGGGTTGTTTACTAGTTAATACAATCACCGTCCACAATTAAATGAATTTATACACTTTACAGCTTGTCCCCAATTAAATGAACTTTACCGATTCAATATTATTTTTCTATCCGTCTCTTAGTTGTCCCCAATTACAACCTTCCCTCTCCCCACTTAAATTTTCTTTTATCTATTTTATTTAATTGGAACAATTATTATGTAATGATTACAAATTGAGGGCATAAAAGTAATTTTACTTTTCCACTAATTTCTTTGATTTTTCTTAAAAATTTTATTTATTCATGGACAGAAGTTGTACATACGCTGATTAATCAGAAGAAGTAGCAAAAATGCATCATCAGTTACATATGGTGATGCAATCATGCATGTAAGATATCATATGGAAAATAAGGATTAATAGGCCCGTTATATATGTCTTCCGTCCTGATCAGATAGTTTACAAATAGTACACGGCTTGGAAAATTTTAACAGCTTGATTTTATGTAATTACATACTAGAAATTTCATCTTTATTGATTTTTTCAAATTTAAAGTTGAATTCAAATAGTTGGTTTTATCACTTCTTATTAGATATGTGTATGAAATTGTATGTTAATTTTAATAATTGCTTGTATATCCAATATTGATCTTATATATAATTGAAATTAATTTAATTTACTATTTTAAATTGAATAAAATTGGAATAAATTTATTATAACTACTTTAAATTAAATAAAATTGGATTAAATATTAAATTTAATTTAATTACTTTAAATTAATATGTAACAAGACTGTTCTATCGTTTTTAATTAGTCAGGAAAAACAAGTGATGTTCTTATCGGCCTTATCCTCATATATATTATTTGGTAAATGGCAGTGGCTTTCAACATATATACAACTAATGGTTTCTCTTTAATTTCATTTACAGTTGTTCAAGGTACATGGTAAGTAAAAAGATTCAACAAACGGACGAACAAAGTTACGAAAGGTGTCACTCCATGGACCTTTGTGTTCATCCAGAAAGCGATGGATATATCACATCTAATTATATATCTACTTGGAGTTGTAGATATAATAATTGGTGTATCACTGTATCATGATCTCTCTTATACCGTTTTATATGGTTGTACCAGTACCAGGTTATCTATTCCTGGGTTCATTCAGTGGGCTCTGGTGGAATGGAATTCGGCTACATTGGTATTACTGTACAAAATAGAATAATAGATGAAACACTGTAGTGGAGGAGACAAAGGGACCCTTTCACCACATTCTGCACTTGTTTTTGTATAAAAGTATTGCTTGTTATTTCTATTTGTAGTTGGTTTTTTATTTTTAATTTTAAGGAAGTAACAAGTTGTACTTTTTTTTCTATTTGTAGTTAATTAACGTTGTTTTAGCGTTATGCTGTTCTATAAAATTACAAGTTACAATGGTGGGAAGTGGGAACTCATTTTTTCCTTTATCCAATTATCCTAGCTCTCTGGTTGAGAAGGGTCCAAGAATTGAATATATTTAAACTGTCGGATAAACAATTAATTGAACTATACTCAAATTATAATGCAATTAAAAAATATAATTAATCTATAAATTTACCGACACATCTATGAACATTTTCCTGTAATTAATTAAGAATTCTTGATTTTAAAGATTTATTTCACATTTTTTTTAGAAGTTACATTATTGACATGGTCAAAATATATAAACAATATTAGTGTCAATTACTGATTCCTCCCCGTTAGCTAAATTAAAAACTGTTAAACTATTATTCCAAAGATCTTTCTGTCTCTAATTAAATACCTAATCAACATAGACAAACACACACTGTGGATTAATTACTGAGTCTCGTTCCCACTTAAGAAGAAGTTAAAGGTTACACGTTACAAGTTACAACCACTTAATTGGGGCCTTCATTTGGTCAACAGATGCATGCAAAAATATGTCCCATATGGGAAAAATAGGAAAGCCGCGTGTACAAGCAAAACATAAGTAGTGTAGTATTTAGGTATGTCTAATCTTCCTGCAAAAATTGAAGGCCCGTCTAAAAAATCAAAATCCTCTTTTTATTTATTTTTCTTAATGTAAACATGAATCTAATTATTAGTTAATGGATTAATGAATTAAATCCCTTTTTTGCGATGAGAATTTATAATTACTCATTTAGAATTTATAATGAGAAGGAGTCCATTGACAATGCTCATCCTGAAAACTTGACAATGGTATTTTTAAAAAAAAAATGAAAAAAAAATCATAACAAATCTTAAAATGAAAATTAAAAAAAGTTTATGGATGTTTATATTCTTCAACTTATAGAATGATAGTATTCGAACTTCAATCAATTTGAACATTGTTTGATGACTCATTTAAATTTTATAGACTTTTTAGCAGTTGTAATTAAACGATTCTTTCAAGAATTATCAATCATCACTTAAATGAATTTAATCGGAAACATAGTTAATCTATAAATTATATAATACTTCCGTGAAATTTTCTCTATTTTTGAAAAATTTTTTAATGACTTTTTTCAAATTTATCAAAAATTTAATTGTTAAGATTGCCAAGATAAATATTGTCCATGACCCCTCATTAATAAAGTAAAAATATTTTAGATCTAAAATTGTTAATTAATATCACGGCACGAGTGCATAATTGAGTACAAAGTCTAACAAAAACAATAAAAAATGAAGATAATAATGGGTTAGTTCAGTTGAGGACTTGAGGTTATATCATTATATTTATTAAATTTTTGTTGGTGGTCAGGAGTGGATTTGGTGGTAGTTTGAGCAATCCGCAGCCACGTTGTTAGGAACCCGGTTTCCTATTGACCTGCTCTGCCTCTGCTTTGCTTTGACTTCCCTCAGTCAATATTATCATCATATACTCGTATCAATATATCATATAAGAAGCGGATTCGGCCCGGCCGGTATTCGGCTTGTTATCCTTACTAGTTATTATATATAAAAGCATATTGGAAAAAAAATGATATGAAAGGACTATCTTCCCTAAATAAGAAACCTGAGCCGTTGATCATTTTCTTGGATATATCAGAACCGTCGATGCACGTTAATGCCTGTTGACGTTCTCAGCCTATTAAAATGAAAGGTCCATATAAATAATTTCAATTTAAGGTTCATTACATATTATCTTAAAAGTCTATTATAAGAAATAACAATTTCAGCCCAAAGCAAGGCGTGGGCTTTTTACAAATTCGTATAAAATAGAAAAACATGTAGAGTTCACCCCTACTTTATGGGCTACCCATCTACTCCTCTCATAGTTCTGACACACCACGTGCACCCATGTGCTTACTACAGTCGTATAAATGTTCGCTAGAAACTGTAGTATATGTGTTTACTGGAAAACGAAATCTATTGATCGGAAAGATGTAAATGTTTACTGAAAAATCATATTTGTTCATTGAAAATACGGTGAACCGGTGGATTAGTAAAAAGGTGGACGCTAGCTCTTACTCTATAAAATAAAGGAATCGGAAAAAAAAAAAAAGTTCTGTTTTGTTGGCAATTTATCTGAAAATGACTGTTTCTTGGCGCTTATATTGGAATCACCTATCGCTTGTAGTCGTATGTAAAATTGTGAACTTAAAAAGAGTCAAGAGATGAGGGACACTTGGGGTTATCCGAACAGTTTTAATTTTAATTTTAATTTTGGACTTCAATTTGGAGTATTTTCAACTAAATATTCTAGAAGATGACAAACCGGACACTATATCATAATATACACAAGCAACACTTAGTTAATTACTACTTACTACTGTAGCATGTATTAGTGTATACAATAAATTAGGTTTAATTAGTAATAATTTCCTTTATCGTGCCCTTAATTAGAAAATAAAATTGAATATTTGTACTTTGTCACTGTGTTTACGGATTAATAATAATAATTAATGACATACATCTTTTACAAAAAAAAAAAAATGATAATCAGATTGTGACAAAAATTGATAAGTAACTAAGGGAAACATCGACTTCTTTTTAAGTAGAATGCGCCTTACATTTTCCATCTTCCCATAAAAAAATGTAGGATTTCACTCCAATACTCCCACCAAAAAAAATTCGTTTCGATCTAACGATTATAAATGAATATTACCTATTATGAGATTCATCTGTAACCAATAAAATTATTTGGGTGTGAGCATAGAAGCAACGTCCAAAAATGTATTAGTACCACTATTCCCCATTTAAGTTGATAGAAAAACTAATAGACTAATAATTACAAATTTGATTTAGAATTATCAATTTAAATTTCGAGGAGGGATGCATTGACAATGATTATCCCCACAATATTGACAATAGGGCCTATAATAAATTGGTATGTTTCTTAAAAAAAAAAACTTATGGATGTATATATTATTCAGCTTGCTTGTAGATTGACAGTGTTTCAATTTTCAATCAATTTGAACATCGTTTGATGGCTCATCAAGGTTTTATATACTTTGTAACAGTTGTATTTAATGATTCTTCAAAAAACTAACAAACATCACTTAAATTGAATATAACTGAAAACACAATCATTCTATAGATTAAACAATACTTCTACAATTTATTATTTGTTCCTTTTTTAAGAATTTTTAATGATTTTTTTTTCAAATTTATTGAAAACATCATTGTCAATTGACCCCTCCTCTTTAATGCTAATTAAGAAACAGTCATTTTTTATCCTGAAATTATAACTACTTTGAGAGGAAGCAAGTTCCCTCTTGTATATGTTTCTTACATGAAAAGTCGACAAATATTATGAAAGGACAGATAAAGGAGAAATAGACCCACACAGAATATGAGAAAAAAAGAAGTTTAATTAATGGGAAAACACAAAAGCAGTGATTACTTTTCCATTAATAGAAAGAAAGGCTGTGTGAAAGCAAAGAAAATAAATAGAGAAAGAAGAAAAAAAATATGAAAAGAATTAAAGAAAGGTTCGTTTGTCCGGTTCCTAAAAGAAAAAGAAAAAAAAAAAAAAACTAAAAGAACGAACGAGATGATAGATGATAGATACCATGAAAATATAAAGCAATAAAGCATAACATAAGTGGCATTGATTAGATTAGATTAGACGATGATAATGATAAAATCATAAAAAGCAGCCTATTTATTATTATTTAATAGGTTTATTAACACTTTAATATCATAATTAACCAACAACAAACTCATGATAACCACATGAAAGAAAGAACTTGGCAACCACCACTGAAAACGGATGCCCAATCAATCAATTAATTTCTCATCAATGTGTATATATATATATGTTGATCTATTGAATTGATCGCAGAAACGTTAGTTTAACCAACATTAGTGCATCACCACGTGATCAACGAGCTCAATATGACAATATATATATGTGTCCTTGTAAGTCTAGTACATATTTTTGTTGTTTTTCCAAACCGTTGCCATCTTGTGTGGGATCATTGATGGATTTATCTATAGATGGAGTCCGAATCTGCTGTTATTCTCAAAAGATTATTCTGAAAATAATAACATGAACTGTTAGATCAAAATGAATGGGTCTGATCGGTCCAATGAAGATTATGAGGGGCTTTTTTATAATTAATCTCATCCGTTGATTTTGATCCAATGGTCTAAATTTAGATAACAGCAGGGTCCTGTTATCCAAAGTTGGATAACAACATATTTGAATTATTTGTGGATTATATAGTAGTGGTGGCTAAAGTCTAAACCACAAATTAAGTACCTCTTGCTTGCTTGTTGCTTGAGCATTTGCCATTTCCACGTGGCGTTTTGTGATGATTTGTTGTCATTATTAGTTTATTTGCACGGTCAGTTTTTGTTGTAAACATGTGACATTTTAGAAACTAGAGCTGTTACGCATTACTCAGATTTCGCCACAAAAAAAAAATGATATTAAATAAATAATAAAGGTTTTTATAAAATTGTAAATTATATTAGACAAAAATTTAAACACAATTTTTTAACTTTTAAATCTTTTAATGTAAATAATAATAATATAATATTTTTTTATGAATAATAACATAAAAATGTTGTTGGACCATTTTTATATAAGTATTAAATTTTGTCATAGACATATCACACTTATCTTATTTAACAAGGACAGAGACAACACATAAGTCACTGAATCAAAGTTGAAGAGACTCAAATAAAATCAATTTTAAATAATAATGATGATGTGAGATAGTTGAGGTGCTTGAAGAGATACCACTCTTTACGGATTATCAATAATCAGTGTAGTACATATTAATTTTGGAAGAATATGTAATACTCATTACTCATTTCAATTTTTATAAATTGTTAAATTTTGTAGAAATAAAAATTATGAAGTGCTTCTTATTTATAACGAAGAATTTCTTGACCATCTTTTAATACAATGTTCACATTTGGCACATATGAATTACATGGAGTACATATATATTAAACATATAAAAGACATGATAAAACTAAGTTGATTTATGTACTTATCATTCACTCATCAACTAGCCCGGATTTATTGAGCTGCATTAAATTGTTCTAGATGTAGCATTAAATTGCACTCAAATTAATAGGATGATGTTTGATTGACTATCTGTATGTGAACATGTATTATAAAAAAAAAGAAAAAAGAAAAAAAGCATGTATTATAAAAAGTCTACGTACGCAAATCAACGGATAATTAAAGTATCCACAAACGTGTTAGATTGATTGGAGGACCAAACCAAGATTAAGTACCAAATTAACGGATAATTCCTCCAAGGTTTAATTTAGGGTTGTTTTTCTCTTGAGTCTCTGAGTAAATATCCAAAATCTTAAAGAAAAAGAAACAAGAAGAAGAAGACGAAGAATTAGTCTAGAAGAATAATTTATATAAAAATATTGTTTTTTGTATCCAGAAAAACTTGGTGGAAATTTGCAGATGTGTTTTCCAACATTAATGTATATAATGATTAATGACATAAATAGTCACGTAATAATATTATCATTGGAGGTCGGAGAAATCACCAAAAATGGTTGAAAAGTTTGGACTGAACATTGCACTGTTGATTCAAGTACTAAATAGAGCCTTACTGCCTCATATAGACAGACCAAACTTTTTTTTTTCCTTTTGTTTTATAAAACAGACAGACCTGAACTGTGTTTCTCGTCAGGGGAAAATTACAACTTGAAATTGTCATATAATTAAGCATATTAAATTCAACAGAATCAGTTATGTGTGTACGTATAATAAATTAGTAGCTGTCGATTAACGGTCGACACAACCAGATTTCTACAGCTCAGTCCCTGAACATGCCAGACATTCGTGTATATATATATTTAACCAACAAAACATGCATAATTGCATGTTTATATATAATTAATTAATTACGTGCCTAACAGCCTCTCCCAATTGTGGCACTTCCATGATTACTTACATCCATGCATTGCCAGCTCCCGGGACAGATCTAAGAAATTTTTAAGCCCGGCACAAATTGTCTAATATATGAACATCAGGAGCTCTATTACATTGTATTTTGCTTAGCAAATTATTAAGCCCGAGCACAGTAACTATAAATGTAAATAAGTATCGTTTAATATAAAAAAAAATTAGTACTAATCAATATATTTTAAAAATTAAGCCCGGGCACGGGCCTAGGCTTGCCCATGCCTAGGTCCATCCCTGGGCCCTCCCCCCAGTATTTATATATGTCTCAAACAAAAGAATAGATAAAGATATATGATTGGTTTGGTTAATTTTGGCCAATACTTTCTTCCCCAAATTGATAATTGTGATTGTGTGAAAGACAATTTGGTACATTGCTTTAAGTACCGGATTTTAATTTGGATAAGGATATATCTTTTATTAGTAACCACACCAAAAATATAAGTATCTTAATTATGACTTTCATTCGAAATTTCTAATTGCGTAGTAGGTAATTTGGATAAGGTACCATTTACCCTGCTTATGTGGCCTTAAGGTGTTAGAATTCTTTTTAAAATAATTTCTTTTTTGTTTTATTAAGAAAACATTAGTATGATATAAAGGCTGTAGGCCCCGAACTAAAGTAGAATGAACAGTGGCCTAAGCTGATCCCAACCTTTCATTTGCTGTTGACTGCAGATCTCAGCCTTCCACCTATTGATTATACTATAGAGCTACAGTAGTCATCCATCCGATCAGACCCTTTGGCCTTTGTTTTCACTAATTTTTCATTCTTTTTAATTTTATTTATGTATTTGATTGGCTCACTTAATTATATCTTTAGCTAAATTTCATTGTCTAAGCAATTATCTCATATATATACACTAATTTTGTCGTGTACACAACAATTAAAAATCTAAAAAATAATCCGGATGAATTTTTTTATAAACATTTAAATTTGAACTGTTTAACTCTCATTGTTATATCAAACATGTGCAAATTGAATAAAAATGCAGAAATGACCCCTATTTTTGTCGAAAGAAGTTTCATTTACATTTTGCAAATTATTATAAAAATAAAAAATATTTAAATATTTATAATTAAAAATAAATATTTATATATTATAAGATCAAATAATAAAATAGTTTAACAAAATAACAAAGCATTTAAACATAAACTTGTATATTTTTTTCCCCTGGTTTGACCTGTCTACAAGTAGCATAGATCCGCGTTGCTGCAGCGGCTGACTTTATTAATTATACTTTGAAGCAAAAAACACAGATAGAAACAAAAACAAAGAAGAATCATCAATCATCTTCGATATATAAAACGCTTCTAGCTAATTGACTATGCACAAGCAAGTACGACTCTGTATGCGACTTTGTCTCAATAACTATAAAGAAGACGGAACTCAGAAGTGTCTCGTTATTGACTTCTAAAAAGAGAGCAAGAAAGAAGACCCATTCACATTTCACACATCTAGAATGTGTATTGGGTTCTAGTTCTATCTATGTACGTGTAGATAATAAAACGAAGCCGAGTGGACTTGTTATTGTTACATACATAGAATTAAATTAAATAAGAGTAATAGTTAATGAGCGCTCTTTTATCTATCCACCGGTTCACCGTATTTTTAATGAACAGAGATCGATCATTTTTCAATGAATATTTATATCTTTCCGATCAACATATATCATTTTCTAGTAAACAGATACATTACAATCTCCAGTAAACATTTATGCAACTGTGACAAACACATTGAGATATATGGATGTGTCAGATTGTGAGAGAAGAGTAGATAAGTGATCTACTTTATAGAGTGAACTCTACCTGTCTTTCTTATATATTTTATTCAGTACTTAATTAGAAAGTTCTATAGATACGCGCATGTAATAAATGTCAATCCAGGCGAGTATTTCTCCGGATGTTACCGCTTAATCTGAACAGAGATTAAATTAGAGTAAACAACATAGGATTCACACACACTTTCGACTGGTTTAAACACCAAATCCGCTTGGAAAGTTGGGATCTTTATTTCTTCTATTCCGGTAAACCGAGAAACTAAGAAAGTTGGTTACTTGGTTGCCTCGTGCTCTTGTTTGTCATCTTCAACATTGACTGGAATTGGGAATTGGGAATTTGGAAATTTGGGAATTTGGAAATTTGGGAATTGAGAATTGGGAATTTGGGATCGATCGCTGTTCTTGGATGAAATCTCGTTCTAATCGCCCGAGCTGGGAACAGCACTGTATACAGCAGAGCTACAGCGATGTTATTTATTGATTTGCCACTTGATGTCATTCGATCTGAATCCTCGTGCCAAGGATGCATAAATGGTCATTGGGATTGGATGAACAAATATAATATGAAATATATTAAATATTATAATGTTGTGAAATTAATTGTACAGTTGTAGTGGTAGGAAAAAAAAAAAAGCTTAATTAATTGCTGCTTAATTAGGTAAGTAACAATTAATTAATAAGCATGGTAAACATCATAAGGGACAACTTGAATACTGAAAGTGGATAATTATAATTTATAAATCTGCTGCCTATAATTATTGTATTTTAGTATTTAATTGTTTTGTGTTTCGAGCAGTTGAGCTTCTTTTAGCTAGAATTCAATATAATACTTCAACAAATTACAAATGAAAATGATTCAGTCAAAGTCTCTGAGATTCTTGTTCGTGTATCATTTACTCTATTAACGATCCCTGTCTATTATTTGAAATTTTTTTTATTTTGAATTAACTAGGTCAAAACCTACTACATTATTATTAGAAATAAAAAATAATTATTTTTTTTAAAGTAAATAAAAAATAATTATATAAAAAATTTATTGAGCACCATGAATGATGAAATCAGACATGGTATCGTATATTTTGAGGTATTAGCATTTTAGATCGAATCGCTAATATTTGCACAATAATTTAACTTTAGACCAATCATATTTAACAAGATTGATTTTTTTTTTTGGGTACTTAAGTATAAAATAATTTTTCAAAAATCATAAAAGTATACAAGTATATTTCTCTCACCCAGGAACGAAATTTTGAGTTTAGGTGTCAAATATTGAAATGAATAAAAAGATTTTGTGACATCTTGTAGCATCAAAATTTTGTGACATTGCAACTTACTAAATAAACAAATATAATTTGGTAATGTACTTTGTGCAAAAAATCCTTTTAATCAGTCCATTTCATGAGCTCACTCCCTTCTTATTTTTGCCACATAAATCTCACTTCATTTGAATAAATAATATATGCAATTATTAAACAGATAATTAATACATGATAATTCAGAAGGTGAGACGTCAACTTTGATCAAATGTGTGAGATTAGCCTATCATAACCTCCTCTAATTTTCTTCCATAAATCTTTTCAAAAAAGTAAGTAGGCCTGGCCACATATATTTCATTATTTTATACCATTTTATACACTACCAAAACATATCTCCCATCCAGTGACATATAACAACAGAAGGTTCTTAATGAGCCTGCTGACAACAGCTCATATAAAAAACCCAAATATTTTTGCAAAAAATAAATAATCTTCCAATCTGAAATTAAACCGGTAATTCAAATCCATCCACCCAAAACCAGCGGCCAGAATTAAATCAACCCAACGTAGTATTATCTTACCGTTCTGGATAACATTGACATGAACCAGATTGACTGACCCAAACCAGCTGCCCGGATCCAGTCCTGCAGACTGGAGAAAAGGCAGGGCAGGAGGGATCCTCTTCGGAAGCTTCCACATTTGGGACGCTGACCGCCTGCCCAATAATCTAATCCCTCCCTGTGTTGTTCAATTGCTCAAATCTGCTGTTATCCAGCTATGGATAAATCAGGACCCAGTTATTAAAATCCGGACCGTTGGATCAAAATCAACGGATAAGATCAATTACAAAAAGCCGCCATAATCTTCATTAGGCCAATCGGAACCGTCCATTTCGATCCAACGGTCTGTGTTTGACAACTAAGGTCCTGTTATCCTCAAAGAAGAACAGCAGATCCGGACCCGTTCAATTTCGTCACATTTCTCTTTCTGTTTGCCCGGTCAAGGCCCATTTCCGTCATTTCACCCCTTCCCTTCCCAAACACACGAGGTTCGTAATTCGTACCCACCACTATTCATATCCTCTGCAGTGCAGTAAGTTACTGCGCGACGTTTTAACTGCTGGATCTTCTTTGAGAGTCGTGCAAATCAATCTAAAAAGATCCCCCTATAATCCTCATCGTTGATTCGCTGCGCAGTATATACCGCACAGCAGAGGATAAGCAATTAAGCACTCTCCTTCCCTTCTCTTCAATCTGATTCTTCCCGCATTATTTATATATCCCCCGACATGACACCCTCACCTTATCATTCCTCTGTTCTTAATCATTTATTCCTCTCTTTGCCTCTGCTAATCTGCTCTCTCAAGAATTGGTCTTTTTTCTCTTCTCTTCTTGGGAGCACAATTGGACAAGATCATCACAAGATCATCACAAGATCAACAAGAATTTGTAACCAAGATAACAATGGTGAGTTCCTGGAAATCGATGTTCATGGGCTGCATGGGATCCAATTCATATGACAAGGAAAGGAAGAAGAGGCGGGGGCATAACAGCAAGGACTGCAGCTCGGCCGGGGCCAGCTCCAGCAATTCGATCATCTCCGGCGGTGGCATCCCGTTCTCCCCGGAAGACCTGTCCTTAACCCTGGCCGGGTCCAACCTCCACGAGTTCACCTTCGCCGAGATGAAGACCGTCACGAGGAACTTCTCCAATAGCAACTTCATCGGGTCCGGCGGGTTCGGCCCCGTCTACAAGGGGTTCGTGCCGGAGAAATTGCGGCCCGGCTTGGAGGCTCAGCATGTGGCTGTCAAGTACTTGGACCAGGAAGGGACCCAGGGCCACAGGGAATGGATGGTGAGTGTGTACCATTTTTGATGCTCTGTGTGCGATGTGTGCCTGTACCTAACCTGACAGGAATTGGGTTTTCTTGGTAGATAGGGATAATTGAATAATTGAGTACCCAACATGTTTTCATAAAAAAAGGAAGAAATTTGATTGCTTGGTAGTTGGTAGTTTGGTACTGACCGGTATGAAATTGGCATGTTGAAGTTTTAGTACCAAAATTTGAGACATGGTTATTCATTTTCACTTTGATAATCATCAACCATGAACTGAATATGAAGATTGGTACTTTTCCTTTTATTTTTGTTTTTTATTTAACAGATGTGATTAAATGGGTTTTTCTGTAAATTTTGTTTTGTAGGCTGAAGTTATATGCCTTGGTCAATACAGACATCCCAATTTGGTGAAGTTGATCGGGTATTGCTGTGAGGAGCAACACAGGATGGTGGTGTACGAATACATGGAGCGCGGCAGCTTAGAAAATCATCTGTTCAAGAGTAAGTTTGAAACCATTTTCTTCCATTACTTGTGTTGATTTCGGGTTTAGTGTATGTATGATCATGCTAAATTTGATTGGATTTGTGCTGCAGGTGTTCTTGAGTCTCTTTCATGGTCACAAAGACTGAAGATTGCGGTCGAAACAGCCAAGGGACTCGCATTCCTCCATGATGCCGAGAAGCCCCTCATCTACCGTGATTTCAAGGCTTCAAACATACTCCTTGAATCGGTAAGCCTTACAAGATCATTCCTGAATTTTTCAATCAGAATTGTCTTCTCAATTATTCATACTTTAATGTTAACATTTCATCTAACTTTGACAAAGAAGGAAGAGGATTGTTGTGAAAATTACTCTTATACCCTCTTTCTATGAACGTTTACTTTTTGGCCCTCACCTTCACCTACTCTTGAGTTACAAAATTTGACTTTGGGTCAGAATTATACACCCCTAAAATGATTAGATTTACATAATGGGGCAATTAGGACAAAGTAGCTATAATTGATACTTCAACCATAACTTGACTAAACAAACTTCATTGCTTCAATTTGCAGGATTTCACTGCTAAACTTTCTGACTTTGGTTTGGCGAAAGATGGCCCACAAGGCGACGCCACTCATGTCTCGACACGCGTTATGGGAACGCACGGCTATGCTGCTCCTGAGTACATCATGACTGGTATGAAAATATACCTACAAACATTCTGGTATTCTTCTGAGTACTATTGAATTGAGTTCAGTAACTTATCTATTTCTGTACTATTTTCAGGTCATCTTACAGCAAAAAGTGATGTGTACAGCTTTGGAGTGGTTCTGTTGGAGCTGTTAACGGGTAGGCGTTGCGTAGACACGAACCGTCGCACCCGTGAGCAGAATTTGGTTGATTGGGCAAGACCTTATTTGAAGAAGCCTGACAAGTTTCACAAAATTATGGACCCGAGTCTTGAGGGGAGTTACCCCATGAAGGCTGCAGAAAAGGCGGCTTTAGTAGCATACCTGTGCTTGAGTAGCTTGCCAAAACCAAGACCTCGGATGAACGAGGTCATCGATGCATTGGAACCTCTTTTGCAGATAAAAGATATCCCTATGGGAACGTTTGTTTTTACGGTACCTGACGCGGATGAGGAGGCCAATAAAGTGAAGGTTGAGGATGAAAAATTGAATACCGAAGAGGATCGAGAGAGAAGAGAACGTGACGATAACAGAAGAAGAAGACGGCATGCACTGTCAGCAGTACATTCTGAAGCTGGTATCCATGGAGAAGCAAAGGATTTGTATCCAAGACAACATCATCAGCGGCTACGGCAACATCGCCATAGGGAAAGAGAGGCGTCGATATAAACCTTAAGAAAGATGCCACAAATTAATTAACTGTACATAAAAGGATACAAGAATATCCTGTGTGCCAAAATTTTTGGATTGTTTTTTTATGTAATTTTTATACTGTTCTTCTGTCTTTAGTTAGAAACACAATTTGATGTCTTGTTTAGAATTTGTTTGTAAAAAAAAAAAAGAAGGTTCTTAGAGTAGTCTCTTTTGGATTGTCTGCCAGGAACCATATATTCTTTTGTTTTGCTCTCTTTTGTAAAAAATAAGGTTGTATTCATTGTTTGGAAGAACATAATGGTCATGGATATACCATTCCTGAGTAATAAGCAAACTCCTTGTATTCTTCCATATTGGCTATTCTTTAAGTATGTCAATTTGTAGCAGTAATTATTCAAAATCTCACAGGATTTGCATTGTGTTAAGTTTCTAATTAGGGTGGAGGAAGGAACAATTTTAGAAAAAAAAAATTTTAAAAAAGGAAAAGGAAAAAGGGTAAGTTGCAGCATAGGTTCCAATTAATTGAAATTTGAAGGTGAGCTGCAATTTTACATAAAGAAGATAAAAATGTTCAGTTAAATTCAATTGCATATGCTTTTCTGAGGATGAGAGTATGAGACGTTCATGTACATTTAATCACCAACTGATTTCAAATTGCAGCAGGGCAGAGTTTCATTGCTGGTCAACTGAAGACTTCAGCTGGTAATTGCTGCTATTAGCATTGATACTGACAGTCCTGCCTGTCTGGTACTGATGCACTGATTGAACTGAAAACTGGTGTATATTTGATTATTTTCTGATTTATTTTTCTTGTTGTTGATTGTAGTGGTTGACTAAAAAAGGGGTCTTGAGTGTAACACATTATATCATTCAAGAAGAAGCATATAGACAAATTGGAGTTTGCATTGATGCCAAACTGGTCCCAAATTATGTTGTGTCCAGTCCACTAATGTTATACATTGAATACAAACAAGAGAGGGAAAAAAAAGAGATTGAAATGGTAATATATTTTTGTGTTTTTTTGGACAATTTGCACACTGTTTTTTGGAGATTGTATCGATGCCAAACTGGTCCCCAATTTTGCTGTTTCCAGTTCACTAATGTTGTATATAATACCCAAAAAAAAAAAAAAAAAAGATGGAATGCTAACACCTTTTAGTGTTTCTGAACAATTTTGGACACTCATAAGTGATATTTCCAGATGCCCAATGTCATACCGGTATTATGAGCAGTCTGCTGCTGGTACAAACTGTTATTAAGATAGCTAACCTTAAAGCAGTGACATTTTCCAAATCATGCTAGAATCAAGGAAACTGTACTGAAATAAATCTGTTCCAAAGAGCATCTCATTTATATATAAGAATTTTGCTCCAATGATCTCACTATATAATTTCAATCCGACGGTTATAAATAAATATTATCCAATATTGAATGTATCTGTAACTTGATAAAATCGTTTGGATGTAATCATGGAAGCAGCACCCTAAATATAATATAACTCCGTCTTCTTTAATCAATTATTCCTTTTAATTTTAGTTTGTTCTTTTTACAAAACAAGTCTGGGCCATGCTATACAAAATAGCCAGCCATTGATTAATTCCTGCCATAAAAAGAAAAAAAATATCAACCCATATAAATCCAGCAAACAACCAGAACCTATAATAATCATTTATAAATCCACAGACCAGAGCCCATTTTTGCAACCAACGCCTCGTTCGAGTAAAAATGCCCAGATAAAAAAGCCCATAAGTTTCGGCCGTATCTGCAGAAAACTTGCAGCCTGGGATTGCATTACTGGATCCAGACCTAAAGCACACTCCTATCAACGCGATCAAGTCCATATGTTGCTTTATTATTAGGTCCAGTATTTATAAAACATCCATATAATAAACATCTCACTTAGCAATTTAAATATTCAACCCGTGAAAAGAAAACACCATTCAATATTCCCATTAAAACTTAACAGTATTTTTCACCCTTTTTGTTTAGCCTATTATTTGATAACTTTTTTAATTGTGTAATTGATATGTATAACCTTTCATTATATGGAGACGTCTATAATCACTATTATATCACATAAATATTACTTTAAATTTGTGGAGAGAATATTTAAGAACGAGGGAGATAAAGACAATTATATCATTTTGTATTTTATTTTAATATAATTATTTTCAAATTAATTTCATATTGTTTCATTTTGATCCCATCATGTGTTCAGTTTTACATATGATATGGTATATCAGTATTCATTTTGTACCTTCAGAACATTTTCCTTTGTCAGATTTAGGACAACTTTCTGATTTATGATATTATATCTGATTCTTCTTAACTTTTTTTATGTTAGCTCACTATTATTTACCATCAAGTTTTTTTTTTCAAAAAAATATTGTATTATCCAGTGTTGGATACTTCATTATGGGCCCGTTTGATCAACAAGAAAATGTAGGAATTTCAAAAATTACCGGAACATGTTTCAATAATTTCAGTTTTTAGGTTATTTGTTTCCATCGCTGATGTTTGATGTACAAGAAATTTGGATTCCAGAATTATTTTTGTTGTGTTTGATTAGTTAGAAATGAGGAGAGGTAGAGTGGAAGAGATGAGTTTTTGGGAGTTGTGGAGAAATAATGAAGGAAAATTTTATTTTCTAGTAAAAACCGAGTGGAAAACAAAGTGAAGAAGGGGGGAGGGGACAATCTTTAGACAAGAATCATATATCCCGAAAAATTTTGTCATCAAACAACAAATTAAGATCTTAAAAAATTTGTTATTTTCCGTCCTTTTTCATCATTTTCCAGCATATCAAACAGCCAAACGGGCCTATATGAAAACTAGTGTAATATAATTGACGTAACAATTAATGCGAAAATGATATTATGCAGTGTACGAAGTTACGAACTAAAAGTCAAAATTAAAAAGAGAAATAAATCCGAAAACGAAGTGCAAGCGCTGGCAAAAAAATCAATCCGAAATTTGGCAGTCCGGATGGTCTAACGCACTGCCGAATCTGCAGCACAGATCTGACGGTACGCTAGACTTCAGGATCCGAACTTATTATTTTTCACGGATCCCGAAGTCCAGCACACCGTTAGATCCGTGCTGCAAATCCGGCATTGTGCTAGACGATCCGGAGTTGAAATTTGGACTCTAATCAATTTTTTGATTTTCACTTTTCAGTGTGGAGTCTGCTGCATGCAGGATCCTGTGTTAACAGCTGGGTGCTTTGTGTTGTGTTGTGTTTCCTACGGGCAGTAAATAGCAAGTTCAAAATAAAAAAAAAAAAAAATCTGCATGTTAATTAAATGGACGTGTCATTAAAATTAAAGGGTGAAAGGAATATTTCAAACATTAAATGGAGGAATCTGATTAAATAAATTTCAGCTTTAATCAACATGAAAAAAATATTATAGATATACCAAAAGTGATATCAACTATGTAATTGTTCAAATTTTATCGACTTCAATATGCTACTTATCTTATCGCAAAGTGATAATAGCTCCTCTTAAAAAACCCCCATATGATTCCCCAATAATTTTTTCCTAAGATTCCTTTACATACACCCCATTCCACCCCACGTGATTATTATCGACTGACCTATGGCACATGCCATTCGGCATGTGACCTTTGGATCTCTTCGGGATTCAGGTTTACCCGAATACCGAAGGGATTCAACCGAATCCCGAGGAGATCCAACGGCTCACATGCCGAATGGCATGTGCCATACTGCCGAGGATATGAATTCCACCCCACGTACCTCCTATGCAACACCACTCATTAGTCATTAATTACAAGTTAGAGGGCTATACATCATATGAACGATTAAAAAACAAAATAACGTATATAATTAATTGCACCCAGCATTTAGTGACCTTTAATTAATCACAACAAAACAAACATAAGTCCGTTCTTTTCAAAAGAAATTAAGACCTGTCGACCAACGAATAACGTACAGCAATGCACTTTGCATCTTAAAAAAAAAATTATGAAGCAAGCGTCTATATCTATCGTATTAGGGGTGACAAACGGACGAAACGATCACGCAAATAGACTCTTGCGTCTTCCGTTGTATTTAACAGACGCAAATAAAATTTCTTACGCGTTGCGTTGCATTAACTAAACGAAAACAAAATTTCTTGCGTTATATTAAACGAAACGAAATGCAATTGCGTTCAAAGACGCAAATTTTTGTACATTTTTTTTTTGAGAGGCAAACTTGCATATTATTGTATGAAAAATGGAAATAAATACATAAAAATCATAATAACAGTCAAGTTGCACTAAATTTTCAAACCTGCATATATTTTCATACCATATAACATGATATAACACGAATCAAATAGCTAACTAGTCAAGTTACAACTTACCTTACATGTTTCAAGTTTACAATACCACCTCTAACACAAAATTATAGCCAATAAGTTAACATAGCACCAACAACACAAATAAATAACACATAACAACTTAACTAAATGTCAACCTAGTTAATCAAAACCCCCCAATGCTCCTCTGCAATCTGCTATATAGCAGATATGTAGAATTTGCACGAAATACGCAACATAAACGAAACGACACTGACCAATTGTATCTTCCGTTGCGTTTAACTGACGCAAATAAAATTCCTTGCGTCTTCCGTTGCGTTGATAAAACGGCACCAGAAATCTTTGCATTTTGCAATTCGTACAAACGAAACTCAACACAAAAACGCAAATTTGCGTTTGTTTGACACCCCCATATCGTATTCGTAGTTTCGTACAACCAGTTTGCGTGACCTTCGGACTCTTAACTAAAAAAACTAGAAAGGTTGCGCGCTCCGCGCGACTGAGATATTATGGTAAAGAAAAATACCTGTACATTACAATTAAAATATATTTACTGTAACTTAAAAGGTTCTCCATATAATATATAGTGCAAATTTACAACTGTCACCGATCGACAACCCAACATTATACAGTGCACGACACGTAACCGTAAAAAAAAAAAAAAAAAAAAAAAATTGCACTGTTCTTTTTCACTGCAGAAAACTACAGTGCAGCCAATGTTGCACCTTTAACAGTTAGAATAGACCTAGTCAACTTTTTCTTAGCGCCTTACCGGAGGAAGCTTCTGGGCAATATCTGGTGGGGATGCATGCTGGAAAGATACATTTATGGAACAAATTAAAAAATAATTAAGTTTTATTATGGAACAAAAAATAATTAAGTTTTAATGAAGGCACTAGCGAGCGCTCCGCCGCGCTATAAACATCACAAGGTCATATTCCTTCTGCCTAGTCAATGCCAAACGGAGACGTACGCAATGTTCTAGGAGTAGGAGGTGGCCCTTTAATCATCTATTTTAGGGTCAAATTGATTACAATAGGTTGCATTATAATTAAGAATCTCGTATTTAATTTAGTTCTGAGATTTAATTAGCCCATCTTCATCTTTGAATTAACAGAATAAAATCTATGTCCAGAAGATCAGAACGTTCAATTCAATAGAGTCAAATTTATGTTTTACAGAATCGAAGCGATTCAATATATAAAACAGAGTCCATCTTGCTGTTATTCTCAAAGAAAAACAGGACCCTATTATTCCAGTTTGAGCCGTTAGATCGAAACAGACGGATCCGATTGGTCCACTTTAGATTTTAGGGGATCTTTTTCAAATAGATCTGATCCGTTGATTTTGATCCAACGGTCCAAATTAAAATAACAGGGTCCTGTTATTCTATTTGGAATAACAGCCGATATAAATTCCTTCTAGATTCTCTGTTTCTTTTCTTCATTTCACATATCTAGAGAAAGAGAATCAGATTCATTAAAATCTTTGGGTGTGTTTGGCAATCAAAAATTGGAATAGAATAGTAAAATAATAGCTATTTCATGTGCCAAACAGAAAATAGCTTCGAATAGCTTTAAAAAATTGCTAATCCGCTATTCCTCCTATTTGATCGAATAGCGGAATAGCTTTAAAAATAACTCTAAAAATATTTATCACAATACTATTTCAATTGTCATTTACCAAACAATATTTCCATTATCCGAATAGCTCTAAACATCACTATTCTTTTTACTCTTCCAACAACCACTAATACATTTTTACTAATCGGATAGCACTATTCTATTGCTATTTCTTGATTTGCCAAACGGACCCTTTATTTTTACCGACACATGCATAGACCTTTTAGGAGTTGGGTTATCTTGTTTTGCATAGCAAATTGGCGTCTGTGTTATGCGCTCGTATCTCAGCAACCGTAACTCCAATGGCCGATCCGATTGGATCGGTGCATTCTACATATTGAAATCTCATATGATACTAATTTTTTCTATTTTTGAAGAATCCTAACTATTTTAAAGATTTTTTAAAAAACGACATTGAATATGAGTTCCAAATAGATTATTTTATTATTATTTTCTGTCCATATTTCAAAAATAGTTAAAAATAGTTAGGAATCTCCAAAAATAGAAAAAATTAGTATCCAACGAGATTTCAATATGTGGAACGCACTGGTCCAATCGGATTGGACATCAAAATTATGGTTGCTGAGATACATCATACGAGCGCATAACACGGATGTCAGATTGTTATGCAAAACACAATATAACCCAACTCGACCTTTTAGATTAAAATCTCGGTCTCCGTCTCTGTCTCAATCTCTGTCTCCGTCTCTGTCTCTGCCACTGAGAAAATGAAAATCTAACGACTAAGCAAACCATCCCTTTTGAGAACTTGAATAACAAAAAATTGCCAGTCTGTTACCACTAGTTTTGTACGTCAACATCATGGGAACAACACATATAGACGAGTAGTTTTCTATGATGCATGCAATTATAGCTAGCAATACTTACTCAACAACCGGCGATGATGCGTGCTCCGCGACGCCTAATTTAATTCTTGAGTTATTAACAAAAAAAAAAAATAATATATACAAATATTTTAGAATACACAATATCAGTAAGATAAAATTATATTGTAACAAAAAATATTATAAGATGGGCTCTACATAATACTTATTTTTATTCACACCCTGGATAGAATTGGAAATGGAGAAATATTTTTCAGCTTTTTGGATGTGTACAATAAAAAATGGTAATCATATTGAGAATCTTATTTCTTAACGTAAAGTAATTAGATGTTCAAATTTAAAATATATGCATCGAAAAATCTAAAAAAAAAAAAATATTCAATTGGCAGCCTCTGTCAATTTCTCAAAAAAAAGAAAGATCTAAAATTTTTGTGTGTATGCTTTATTTTTTGGATAATTCAATCAATACCATAGAGGTGGCAGATTGTCGGGTCAGGTCCGGGTTTGAGTCAGTTTGACTAAATGAAAATGTTGGGTCGGGTCGGATCGGGTATCGGGTTGATGGTTGCTGGCATTTTTTCGGGTCAGGTATCGCCGTATCGGGTTGACGTCTGCCGGAATTTTTCGGGTCAGGTCGGTTTTTTCGGGTCTGGTCAGATTTTGCACCTCTATTCTTGAGTTTCGTCTCGGGTTTTGGGTCGGTTTGGGTCAGTATGACTTTCCCTTAAACATGTGTCGGGTTCGGATCCGGGTCGGGTTGGGTCGGGGATGGGTCGGGTTGACTTTTCCTGAAACTCGGATCGGATCAGATTTTTCCTCCTCTAATATCATGAAATTGTCAAAAATTCTAAGTTTATGAGTCCAATAATATGTAATTCTAAATTTCCTCAAAAAAATATACTTCTAAAATAAATAATAATGTTGTAACTTTTTTATTATTTTTTATAATTCATTTAGCGCAATAAGCATGAATGCATCGCGTATTTTTTTACTGTATTAGCAGATGGAAGTTGGTTCTTCAGTTCCAAAAAAGGTAAAATCCACATGGAACAACTTGATTGGTGCGTTCATTTTTTTTATAGTAAGCAGCTTGCACTTGTGAAAAAATCTGAATATATTTCATGTGACCTTTCATGAAGCAAGCATATATAAGTGAGGCTATGAGTCGATTTAATATCTCTGCACAAATGCTTCGTAAAGAAAAAATACAAAATATCTTTTCACCCCATGTGCAGATGTGCTTTTGTACATTTCTTTTCTTCTCGTCTTTTCACCCCCACTCTGCCACCAATATGCTGATCAGTTAAAAAAAGACGCAAAAGGAAATGAGAAAGATCGGACGGTTAAAAATTGATAGCGCTGGCTAGCCGTCCGATTAACTGTTCATCTACCTCCTTAGGATTAGTCATTTTATGGATATGTACTAGCAAAAGTGCGCGCTCCGCCGCTGCACTTTAAATCCCAAATAACACTGAACTTGTTTAACATTAAGAGAAATTATCTTTGCCCCTAACTATCTCTCTTATCCATCTCTCAAACTAAATTGGTAATATTTTCTCTTTCTTTTTCATACTCTCATAAATTTTGAGTGAATTTTTTTTTATTCTTGATCTTTCTATTGTATATATATATATATAAGTGTTTTGTTCGATTGAGGATGTGAATTGCAACCGGTAAAAATGATTTGTTGTATTGAAAAATAATTTTTAACTAAAAACATATTGATTAAATTTTACAGCTATTAAATTTATTTATAAAATTTTGATAAGCCATCAACAATGTTCAAATTGATTGAAATTTGAAACGCTATTAATGTATATGTTGAGGAATACATCATGTAAACGTTTTTTTTTTTTTTTTTCCTCATTTTAAAGAGTTTTCATAAATTCTTTTTAATTTTTCTTAAGCTTTATTGTCAATAGATCCCTCTTGTTCATTTATATACGCTCAAATATTTTCGTAGATTGATTTGTGTATCATTTGTTATATCTCCGTCAAAATATACCTGGTATTTGAAGCCCAATATAAATAATTGTGTTCTTTAATGTAAATGCATTCTTAATACAAAATTATTTCATTGCATATATACTTATGAAGAGGATTCAACAAATTTTTTTTATGGGTACGTGAATTCCAAAAAGTGTAAATGTATTACGTGCTTAAGCTCAATATATTCTTTACCCTTAACGAGTGTGATACAATATTATCCACTTTTCAAGGTTTCAAGCATTTGTGCCAGATTTTAAAAAATCTCTATTTTAATATGCTAATGCCTATTGTTTTATTGACATATTAAAGTCATCTTTTAATTTTGAAACAAGCACTTATGATCTTGAAATTGTTGTATCTGTATTTGGAAATAATTTTATTGAGCATTGCAGATAAAAAATTGGACATGATTATATATATGTATGTTTTTAAATTATGCTGATAAGATACATTTGTGTGCTAAAACTCGTGATAAATAATTTTTCAAAATTATTGCAATCATCTTAGTTAAATCACCGTATGTGAAAGAACTCAAATGTCATAAAGAATAAACATAATGATTTTTTGTTAATGGATTTTGTTAATGGATTGTCGATATATATGATCCTTTGAACCCTTATGGTAATTATTAGAAAATCATCATCTAATATTTATGAAACTTAGTTTGAAGCAAAGTCGAAAACTTATCATTTGGAATATTAGCTATGAATTTGATATAACATATTAAAATGTTATATACTTATGAAGAGTGAAGACCATAAGAACCAATTGCACTTGGCACATTTTAATAAAAAAAAAAAATGTTGTGAAATTCAATATGCAGTGGCCTTCTGGCCCTTCTCTTGTCTGTTAAATACTTGAATTAGAATTCATCCTGTACATTACAGTTATCCTCTATTTTTTCTCCGAATTTGTATGACTATTAACTCTCGATTTTTTATTTTTTTCTGATCATGCATCGCGAGCCTTGATGTAGAATTATGGGCCAGGTATAGATTGTCTATCTTTGTGACCCGGTCCCATGTTTCGTGCACGAGATGAGCTTCAAAAACTATTTTTCGGGATTTTCTGTGAACATTTTCCGTAAGGAAGTCTAAAATTAGTTGTTTCCGCGTTTGTCATACGGATGGTAGCATATAGTTACGTAGATTTCGTCGTTTTCTGTTCGTCAAAGAATCTTTCAAATAAAAAAATATATATATAATTTTTTTTTATACGGCTATGAGTTTTGTACGGAACTCATGGCCGCGCATCTTCCTCTTTTGAGTTTTCAGTTTTCAGTTTTTGTTTCTAATAAATTAACAAAAACTTTTTAGCGCTGTAAAAATGATGAAATTTGATAAATTTTTATTTAATTAAAATAAAAAATTGTTTACAAAAATTAAAAATGCATTTGAAGTTTTAGAAACTTAATAATAATCTAAAATGAAATAAACAGTAACTCAAAATCAAAATTAAAGCTAAGTTTGTTAAAAAAAAACATCATCACATTGAGTTGTATACACAATTTAACTGAAGTTTCTAAAAAAACTTTTAGTGATGGAGCGAGTAAATAATTCGACCGTTACTACGATCTCAAAAAGGTTACGACCGCTTACTGTTTCTTTAATTTTTCTTTATTAATTTTATAAGTAAAAACTATTATATGAAGGTATTGTTTATAGTAAATTTGTATGACTCTAACAATTGAAGATAATAATGATAATTTAAAAGTCAAGATCGTCAAAACTTTATTATTTTAAGAGGAGTGATCCATTGACAATGCTTAACTTGACAATCTAGACAATGACAATTTTCAAAAACTTAAAGATAATCATTAAAATTATCAAAAAAAAAAAAACGGATATATTGTTTTTTAACTTATAGTTTGATTATGTGTCAGGTTATATTAAATTTAAGTGACTTTTGTTATATCTTCTTCTAAGATCCATTGAATTCTAACCGTTAAGAAATGTATAAAATTTTGATAAGTTGTCAAAACAATATCCAAATTGATTGAAACTTGAAACACTATCAATATATAATGTAAACAATACATTCATAATCTTTTTTCATTTCTAAGATTTTTTATAATTTTATTCAAATTTTCTTAAATTGTTATTATCAATATTGTCGAGATAGACATTGTCAATAGGTCTTTCTTATTTTAATGCTACTATCTTTCTTCTTTTATCAAAAATTTGTTAAGCTAACATATATGACAAAATTAAATTTGATAGAAATAAAGCTGGATCAACTTCATTTTGTGTTAAATTAGAAAACATGGGCTTGTTACTAATTATAAGAAATATATATCGTTCTGTTAAATTTTAAACACCAATAAATTTTCAAGTTTATTTAACAACAATATTAAGACTTCCGTATACGAATTGGCAGCATTTTCTTAAGCAATTCGTTTCTTTTCAAATTTCAACCTGTTGACTAATTAAGGTCTATGCCCATTGCCAAGCCTTTCCAAGTTGCTATCAACACCAACTGGCAGTGCGACATCAGGAGAATAGATATATTTGAAACTAAAGAAAGGAGTCCAGTGTTAGAAGATTCTATCCAGTGATTACTGGTTGGTTCGTCAGTGTCAGTAATCCTCACTCCTACTAAAAATAGATTGTATTTTTTGATATGAAAGTTCTATATTCTCCAAGAAATAAATCTCAGCCGTTGATTGTTTACTTAGATTGATCACCACCATTAAGGTATTTTAATGTCTCAACCCATTAAAACTTAAGGCTCATATCAATTTTCTCAATTTAAGACTTATTACATATTATCTTAAAAATTTATTATAAGAAATAACAATTTCAACTCAAATTGAGGCGTGGGCTCTTACTAGTAAATAGATAAAGCCCAAATCTAACAAATTTGTTAACAAAATAAAATGGTATCGTATTCTCATGATGTTTAACTATTTCTCAATTCTGTTAAAATAGTAGTGGAAAATTCAAGATGGTGTTATATAATACTACCAAAAACCGGTAAAACGTGAAACAGTTCGACGATGGTATATTGGTATTGAAGAGATTTTGACATCAAAACAGTATTTTGTGAAATTGAATTAATTTATACAACATGTCAACATGACATACTTCAAAATTCTAATAGACAACATTTTTATCAATTGGAAAAAACATCATTAATTATCTTGTTGTTGCTGGTGCCAGAAGCAGTCGCCAGTCGTAACTAAGTATCAACGGCCAGTGGGATGGAAGAAGTGACAGTTGCATAAATGTTTATTAAAAACCGTAATATATATGTTTACTATAAAATGATATATATTGATCGGAAAGATATAAATGTTTACTGAAAAATTATATTTGTTCATTACAAATACGGTGGACCGATAAATAGATAAAAAGGTAATCACCGGCTATTCCTCAGAAAAGAAAGTAGAAGTTGCAGGTCACATCACACATGTCCATGTTCTCCTCTCCAATATGAACAAGTTGATTAATTTATACAAGACAAAGGGAGAGATATAATTATAAACTTTAGTAGAGGGAGGACCGGATGAGGAGAGGTAGAGACCGAGAAAAGGAGGAGGAATATCTGAAGACGAATCGAAGTTTGAAGTTTAGCATTCTATTAAAGACTAAAAACGTCGGAAACGAAGGAATTATAAACTTTCAATTATATTGTATCATAATCATAATCCTTTTTTTTTTTACTTATTAGGTAAGGAAGCTGGAGAATCATACTCGAAGATTTTTCTGTGGAAAAAAAAATTAACATAGTTCACCTGCTACTTGGAAAATCAATAATCTTGTTCCACATGTACATTTGTTGTTTTCATCTTAAAAAAATTAAAATGTTGTTATATATATTAATAGTAATGGAATTGATTTTCATATCAGTACTAATTGAATTCAAGATATAGTTAATAAATCAATCAAACATTAACCTAGAAATTATTGGCATAACATCTTTTTTATCAAAAAAAAAAACCTAGAAATTATTGTTTTGTTCAAGTCTAACAAGCACCAATCAATTTTCGGCATACAAATTAAAAAGCGTCAACATCAGGAAAATAGATATATTTCAATTTTGTGTTGGAAGATTCGATTCATGTTCAACTGGTCAGTGTCATTAAACAACTCAAACTAAAGTTCAGTGTCTTTTTTAGTATTGATGCTAGATAGGATCTTTCAATGCTGACTAACAGAATGTAAATGTAGGGGGCTTTTTGTCGTGTGGAGGATCCTATCCAAAAAAAGAGCGCAAGTGTGTACAATCATCTGCATATTACCTACTTTATTAATTTGTTTCGAATTCCAATTTCTTTTCAATCAAAACATCAAAAATAGGAATTCCCCCGTTAACATCATGATCCGTACAAACATACAGTCATACAGTAAAATTAAAGAAGCAAATCCAAAACATCAGCTCCATTGTTTGCAAAAATGATATATCAAATAATAACCGCATCATTCGGTCCGGTGCAGGGCCCGAATACAACATGCACCATCAGATATTATCATGTGTGATGTGTGTAGTATGTAGCCACCCTTCTCTCAGTAGAATTGATATTAGCGCTCTGAAAATAAAACAAATAAATATCAATCAATATTAAAAATTGAATGCACTTCTGGAAATCAACAATTAGAATACCTTCTGGGATATATCTATTTCTAATTGTAAAGGTTTGATGGAAAATATCCAATCAGCTAAGTTTGGATGGGTACATACATGTATATCCAATTTTCTTTTCTTTATAATTCAAAATAAAACAAAAAAAAAAAACTTCTGGAATCTGTATAGGTTTCTTACTTCTACACTGTATATTCCTCCCTGCGTATGATTTCTTTTTTCTTATATTGAAAAATCAAACCGCCAAACGTTCTTTTTTTCTCCTCTTCGTTTTCATATTATTTTGGGTGTAAATATTTGTTTATTTTACTGATTGATTCTGTTTTATTTAGTTGCTCTCTTTTTATTTGGTTTTGATGAAAATTTGAGTATATATTTTACCTACTCCAAAAAAACAAATAATAAAAAAAAGAAAAAAAAAAAACACTTCTTCAAACGAAGTAACAAGGGAATAAATAATTCACAATCACATATGTCTGTTGCAAAACTTTCTCAATTTTTTCTTTTAAAAAAAAAGAGATCTGACTGAGAGAAGTTCGTCAATAATTACCAGTTAGGAGGTTCTCATAAGACGAATCAGTCACTGTCAGGTAGTTGCTCCCCATCTATGGCTCCTCCACGCCTTCACCTCCAAGGCCGCCGGCTCCGGCAAATTTCACTAGCGCCCCATAGATCACTAAAAGGCCACCGGTCATCACCGTAGTGATCCCGACGGCAAGAGTTGACCCGGTCAGACTCTCTTTGAAGGTCTCCGGGTCAAATGGGAGAAGCCGGGCTGCGGCGGGCACCATACCAAAGATTACGAGAACTGTGGCCATAACAAAGGTTGCTGGCACAAGCCCGAACCGGTAGATGTAGTTTGCTTGATCGATGATCGAATTGTTAGGGACCATGGCTGGCACGGAAAGTGGATGTTCGCCGTACAGCCCGGCAAAACCAACACACAGTGTCAGAAATGCAACGGGGAGAGTTTGGTTACGGCGAAATGTGAACTTGTTTCTGATCACTTTGTACAACACCGCAATGGCTAGGCAAATCGTTGCAGCGTGAATCGCCAAGCCTACTTCCCAGAGTGACAGCGTGAACAGGCCGAGCGTTGCGAAGGAGCAAACCGCGGTTGCAACGGCCAGGCAGCCGATCAAGCGTGCAGATGTTGAGCTGATTGGTTTGGTGGGATCTACGGCGAGAAGAATGTGCAGCAAGATGATGGATAGAAAGAAGGTGACGGCAGCGGTTGCGAGGAGGAGGCAATCGGACTCGGGAGGTTGCTCGGAGGTGGACGCTGGTAGTATAACGGTGGTGGAAATGGCCAAGGCAAACAAGATTATCATGAGGTTGGACATTGTGTATTTGTGTGGGGCAAATTATAGACGAATTGAAGGGCTTGTTTTTTTGTACAAGCAGTTAGTTCCTCAATTCATCTTGGGTGAACAGAGAGGCCCTGGCAGTGGTACTTATAGAGGTCGTTAGAGGATGCAATTACGCAATACAGGATATGAATTGAATATCCTGTATTGCAGTCTGAACGCACAGAACGCTTAGTTCTTCCTCCCGATTTCACATCCTCGAGTTAGAGGGCCATGGGCTCACCAAAATAAATGACGTGTCCTGAACTTGGACAAATTGCATATTTTTTTTTTGAAAGAAGCGGGTAAGACGGACACGGACCCACATGTTTCACTAAGAAACAAAATTCAGATATCTGATATATTTAGTTAGCAGAATTTTAATTTTAACTTCAAAAGCTTAATATTATAAATTGTTGAAGGGAAAAAATATGTAATATCGAAGTTTTTGAGAGAGAGATGAAATTCTGCCTACTTAGTTTTGAATTTCAATCACTGTTTCATTCCCTTCAAAAATTTATAATATCGAAGTTTGTGAATAAAGTACACAAAATTTTGATAAGTCATTAAACAATATTTAAATTGATTGAAATTTGAAACACTATCAATCTATAAGTTAAGTAATACATCTATGAACCATTTTTTATTTTTAAGATTTTTTAATGAAATTTTACAAATTTTGAAAAGTCTCATTATCAAAATTGTCAAAATAAGTATTGTCAATGGATCCCTCCTCTTTAGTTATAAGGGGGCTGGTACAACATTGTTTAACACTATTTTTTTTACTTGTAATAATTAGAAGAAAACATTCACATGTTATGGTTAAATGGAAGTTAAACGTACATGTTTAGCAAGTTGATGATATCCTTTGAGTATAAATTTTAGTATTAAAATATTAGCTAACTTGTACCTAGCAGAAAAATTATTGGAAAGAAGCTGGAAGATATCTCTATTTAAATAGAGGTGAAAACTAAAAAAAGGTGTCCATCATGAGATAATTATGAGAATGAAGAACTTATTTAATTTAGAAAATTTATGAGAAAGTGGGATTCGTTTTATTTTATTTGATATGAACTTGGAATAATGTTATATTAACTTGAAATATAATGAGATCAAGGATTTTTTTTTTTTAACTCGTTAAAATATACGCACAGAGTACAAAATGGGTAATGAAAAGTTGAAAACTAATTGTTAACTTCAAAATATACGCACAGATGATGTCCCATATTCATAATTAAAAAGTGATAGAAATCATCAACGGGAACAGTATGAATGCCAAATGCTTATAGCAATTTTTTTGAGTAATGTCAAAATTTATTATTACGATTTTTTTTGTATTATCCAATTCATATGTTGAAAAGAGGAGGAATCCACTTACACCAAAAATTTTGACACAAAAACTATATCAAATCCTGTAAATTCATGAAAGATAGTAAAAATGGAAAATCTTTTACAAACGTTGACGGTTTGGCCATTGTTTCATGCCCCACTCTCTTCACAGCAAGAAGTTGACGGTTTGGCCATTTATAAGCTAATCAAATAAAAATACAATATCGTGTTCTCAACTTGGAAATATTGCATGTACATATACTTCATTAGTTTGACGGTCCAGGATCATTGTTTCATTTCACATCAAGACGCTGACGGTTGGCCATTAAGAAATTAATCAAATTAAATACAATTAATATATACTAGTAAAGAGCTCACACGTTATTTTGGACTGAAATTATTATTTTTTATAAATTTTTAAGATTATACGTAATAGACTTTCAATTGAGAAAATTGATATGAGCTTTAAATTTTAATAGATTGAGACATTAAAGTACATCAACGGTGGTGATTAATCTAAGTAAACAATCAACGACTGAAGTTTATTATGTATGAAAAACAGAACTTTCATATAAAAAATCCAATCATCTTCTGTTGGGAGTAAGGATTTTAGAACTGGGGAAAAGTGCATAACTGCATATAGTTTGTTTGATGGATCAAGCTCTGAAGCATTTTTTTTTCTTCGCCACTTTATCCACAGCAAGACGTTGATGATCCCTAGAAATCAATCAAATATAATACAATGACGTCGTAACGTGTCCAGAACTTGGAAAAGTTGCATATACTTAGTTTGACGGATCGTGTCGGATCACAAGCATTTTTTTTCCATTCACCACTTTATTCACAGAGCAAGACGTTGACGGTTGGCCATTGAGAAATTAATCAAATTAAATACAATATATATGCCGGGTGCCAACTACTACGATTAAATCATTGCAATACCAAAAAGTCTACTCGAATAAATTAACTTGTATAATGAAATTGGTATTGCAATAATGAAATTATTCGTGAGATGTGCAATAAAGTTAATTAGATCTCATACAAAAATCCATAAAATATAGCAACCAATGTGAAATTAATCAACTCATCAGATACACCGGTACAAACCAACTTGTATATTTGGGGGGAAAAAAATTGGAACATTTTGAACTGTATGATCAATGGAGAGTTTCAATTTTTGATGAGTAATTAACGCTAAATTATAGCTTTATGGAAGATACTTATATTTCTTTTCATTAATCATATGATTTGAAATGTTCTAAATTCTCTACTAAACAAACTTGATGCACCGTAAGAAAATTCAAAGTTTGGATAATTTGTAATGCTTTTTAATTTTGTCTTGAATTTTGAAAGAGTAATAGAGTTAGTTCTCTCTATAAAATTTGATCTAATTAAACACTAATGCTTTCCGTCTGCAATATAATTCTTCTTATCTATAACTGACAAAATAAAAGGCTAAACACGAATTAATTGTTAATATCAAATAGTAAAGGTGAACTTGGCGAAGAAATGAAACTGAAACGTGTAGTTACAATTATTCTTGCTCGTCAATAAAATCGGCCTTTTCTTTTATTTTCTTCTTCACTTCTTTGAATTAGAAAATGACCACCTTGTTTTATCTGATATTATCTGTCTAAATAATTAGTCCCTTGGAAATAAGAATTCTTTTCAGTTTCTTCACTTTGACAGAAATTGATATGAAATGATTAGATACGTCGAGAAAATAATTTTAGAACTACGTCAATTTCCTTCAAACTCGTATGAATCAGTAATGCTTCAAACTTCAAAGGAAGACATGGATAATGGATTAAATCTCCAGCCATATATGTTAATTAATTGAAAGGTCAACCAAGAATTTAATAAAGGTTGTACTGTACATCTTAGAAAATAATTTTCCAATTCAAAACACAAAAAGATAGCTTTACATTTGGCTGATCTTTTCTTTCGCGAAAGTGTCCATTCTACAGTTATCGGATTTGAAATTTTGTATCACGTTATCCCATTATCACGTGTTAATTAACGAAGGCTGTGGTAGAAGATTGTTCAATAGTTGTATATATAATATGTTACATATTATTTCAATAGATATTTTGAAATGTCACTTATTTGGATCACTCATAATGTTTTAAGCAAGTTGCATTTCAAAATATCTTAAAAGATAGTAAAAAAAATTTTAAAAAATATAAAATTTGGCTTACAAGTAAAATTGTATATGAAGATCATAATAAGCGGTTTGGATCGACTATTAATATTTTAAAATTGGAGATATGAATTAATAATATGGCGCAATTTGTATTATTAATAGTACCATAGCTCAACTCTATCAGCTACACAATAATGTATTAGAATCAGAGAGAACGATAAAATTATCTTTAATACGTTGTTGCATTGGAGAGGATGAAGACTCGTTTGGACAAACTTCCAACTCGTAAACTGGAGTGCACATCAACTGGAATTGTCAGATTACCTCAAATCATGGAGTGGTTAGAAATTGTATTGAAAATAATATGTATTATTATAGAGGACAACTTCAAAAATCGTGTATAGTAGTTTTTTTAGGAGGGATTTTGATCATTCGTGCGTGGAATACCTCAGGGATTTCAATTCGGTAAACTGGGGGATTCCGGGAGACGTCGCTTACGCTAAGTGGCATCTCACGCGTATGATCTAACCAGTATTCCAGGGAGTGGTATTTGGAAATTGGAAGTAAACCTTATCAGAGGAAGATGCATATTGTCAAAGTTCAGGGACCGGTTTGGAAATTGCCAAAGAGGATGGCTGGATAGGTCACTTGCGGATTTTTATCCGCTGCCATAGTTTGTGATGGCAGCATGCTGCCATAGTCTCTATGGCAAATGGGTCCCACAAAAAACCTTTCTATCATCCAAATAATCTGAGCCGTCCAAACTAATTTGGACTGTTTAGATCAGCTATGGCAGCTTGCTGCCATCACCATAATGGTAGCAAATTCTCATCCGGTCACTTGGTACATCAGATACGGTGCAGGGGGGTGAATATCTGTTGCTCTTAAAACCTGAGAGTAGGACCCTACTCTTGTGATCGGACGGTAGGTATCAACCGAATTTTATTCTTCGGTTGATCACAACCATCCGATCACAAGAGTAGAGTCCTACTCTCGGGTTTTGAGAGCACCGGATCTCAAGCCCAATGCAGGGGGTCTTCTGTTCTGTACAAGGACAGCCAAATGGATATGAATTAAGTTAGCTGCGTAGTTTAATTGCTTTGGTGTTGGATTAGCTGTGTGGTTGCCTACGGACCTAAGTTGTAATTTAAAAAAAAAAAAAAAGACTCGTTTGGACTTTGGAATAAAACCGCGTAGTAACAGCAAGAGAAAGAAAGAAAGAAAGAAAGAAAGAAAAGAAAAGAAAAAAAACATACGGTAGAGAATCACCAGAGATATTGAAGGTGGGACCAAATAGCAGGTACGGTCACTTGGAATTGGAGTATGAGATGCGATTTGCTTCTAGCCTTATACACTCTAGACTCTAGAGTCTAAACTAGTGCATCAACATTTGATTAAGTCATACTACATAGACAATAATAATAAGGATAAAGATGTTACTCCCCCCTCTCTGCACCCGGAGTTCTTGATGTGCTGGCAGAGAGAGGGGGAGAGGGAGAGAGAGGGAGAGGGCGGGAGAGAGAGGGGGGGGAGAGAGAGAGGGAGAGTATTTTAGAATGTTTACAACGTTTTGTAAACTGTCTTTTAAAACATTTAGAATGTTTTGTAAACTTCCCATTTGTTCCCAAATTCATTTAGAACGTTTTGTAAACTGCCCATCTGTTCCCGAAATTCATTTAGAACGTTTTGTAAACTGTCCATCTCTTCCCATAATTCATTTAGAACGTTTTGTAATCTGTCTTTTTATTTTTTTTTTTTTCGGGGCATTTTGGGAGCAGCCGGTGGGGGGGCATCGTATCAGCACCCTAATAATAATAATATAATAGATAAGGGTGGAACATACTTTTTCACTGTGCATTCCACATTGTGAATGAACAGTATTTTTTTTTTTTTTGAGATTTTTTTTTGGATTTTTTTTTTGGGATTTGTTTTTCTTTTTGGATTGTCCAAGTGAAAGTATGTGTTGCGGAGTATTTCCTAGGCTGCATCTTGGCCTGTTCGAAGACTGTCCATAAGAAGTGTCGTGGTTTTCCATATTTTTTTGTGGGGGTAATAATTATGAGAAATATAACTGAGTTAGACTAAAAATAGAGGAGTTAAATTCCTTATTACTATCTCACATTTCTGCCTTTTTTTTTGTTTGTGTAACATCATCTAATATGATTATAGTTTATATGGAGGTATGTGAATTTCATTATGGATTAGAAGAAATGTGATCCGTTCATTTTTCTGAATTGGATAGTTTCGATATACCCTCTAGATAAGGGTGGAACATACTTTGCACTGTGCATTCCACAGTGCGAATGAACAGTTTTTTTTTGGGATTTTTTTGGATTGCCCAAGTGAAAGTATGTGTTGCGGAGTATTTCCTAGGCTGCATTTTGGCCCGTTTGAAGACTGTCCATAAAAAGTATCGTGGTTTTCCAAATTTTCCTCTAGGGGTAATAATTATGAGAAATATAACTGAGTTAGACTAAAAATAGAGGAGTTAAATTCCTTATTACTATCTCACATTTCTGCCTTTTTTTTTGTTTGTGTGACATCATCTAATATGGTTATAGTTTATATGGAGGTATGTGGATTTCATTTTGGATTAGAAGAAATATGATCCGTTCATTTTTTTTGAATTAGATAGTTTCGATATACCCTCTAGGTACAACTAAAAAAGGATACTTGATTTGTGAAAAAAGAATCGCTTGATTAGATTTAAACTATTACAGATCCAATATAATGTCAGTGTTATAAAATTATATATATTTTATGTTGTTATGTTAAACTTCATGAGGGTATAGATGTGTATTTTTGCAAAACTTGAGTATTGGAGAGGCGTGTAGTGCCAATGCGTTTGGTAGGATAGCACAAAATAAAATAAATAATAATTTTGAGATTGTAGTTATAAAAATGATTGTAAAAAGGATGCACATTTTTAATTAATTAAATCTATGTAAAAAGAGATATTATTGATTCCATGACCGATTAACCTTTACATTTTTTTTGATATATTTTTTATCTACATTAGAATAGTTTTTTAGGCCGGTCAATATTTAATTTGTTGACAGTATTATATGTGAATAACAATTATATTTACATCTATTTTCATATGCGATAAAATTAAAGTAAAGAATTGGATTAATCACGCAGAGTGCGATCACATGCCTAGTTAAGATAGAAAAAGAAATGCATCAGCACTCAGCAAGGAAATTTCTGAAGGGCTGAGCTTGAGAGTAGAGAGCCTAAGAGATGTCGCAAATGAGTATTACTCGAAATTCGAAACACAATCAGCTTCATACTATATTTGTATACAATTTTTTATTTTAAAGATTTTATTTATATTTATTTGAGAAACCCGACATGCAGTTGTCACAAAGAAAAGCAGGTCTTGCTTTTCTTGATCCGATAATTGAGAAACACTGAAGTATTTTGAAATCGGTATACCAAATACCGAAGTACTTTGAGATCCGTACGACAACCGATCCCAACCATCCGATCGGAAAAGTATGCCCTGCTTTTCTTCTCAGTTGTCACCCAATACCCGTCCTTTACTCCTTTTAATTTAACTCTCTCTGACAATTACAAATTCAAGGTGAACGGAAAAGTATTTGGGCCAGTCGAGTGAAACTATTACGTGCTCCTCCTCATTAAGGCCCAAATTACATCACGGCCGGAGAGCACCTAAATTAAAATGGTGCAATCGGGTTGTGAAATTGGTTATGGTCTTGTGACATCTCGCTGTCTCGCCCCTGCAAGCATCCTGCAACTGCAAGGAACCTCAGGTCACGATTTTCAAGTCCTCACGTCCTGTTCAAAATGCAAAACATTCATAATTTAAGGAACTTATACATAGATATAAAATATGATACAACTGTATTAGTTTTTAAATTAAATAGATTAATATTTATATTAATAACTTATTTAGTATTCAAAATATTCGTACAGTATATACACAACACATTGTATAAAAGTATGTAGCATAATAAAATCATTAATTTGAATACTATCTCATTTAATGTGAATTGTGAACACTATTATAGTTGATATCAATTTTAATATCATTTTTTATATCTCAATAACATTTTTCTATAATTTGCAATACACAAGATCACGATTCCCGAACCCAAATAAGTTGTCAAGTCGGCGGCAGTTGGTAATAAGTTTGAAGAACAATTTGACATAATCAGTACAATTAAGAAAATAATTAATTTTATACATTACATTGAATTATTACATCTCATACAATGGTAAAAGTTGACGGTACAAACAACAGAAGTTCAACGTTTTCAGCATCAAATCTCGATCTCACAATTATTAGTAACTGATTGAGTAGTTGATGACCTTGCCTTTTGAATTCAATCTCATAATCATTTTTATGAAGCTGAATTTCCATCGCACCGGTGCTTTACCAGTTTAGCTACATTGTACACCTAGCTCGTCTGAACCGTTTAACCCATTATACATACTTTTACGAATCTTAACCTAAAGCAAACCGTCACAAAGACAAGTTCCAAGTTTTTATGAAGAGGTGGGATTCGTTGACAATTATCTTGACAATAGGATTGTTAATAAATTTGAAAAATATTATAAAAAGTTCTTAAAAGTAGAAAAAAAGTTTATTGAATTATTGTTTACTCATAAATTAAATACATTTTCAATTATATTCAATTTAAGTGACATTTGGTACCTCTTTAAAGACTTATTAAATTACAACCGTTAAAAAATATATTAAATTTGATAAACCATCAAACGATATTCAAATTAATTGAAATTGAAACACAATCAATCTATATAAGATATATATCCATTAATATTTTTTTTACTTCTAAAATTGTTTCAAAATTTTCAACAGTCTACGAAATTGTCAAGATAATAATTATATTAGATCATATCAAAATTACCATCAAAATTACCAAGATAAACATTGTACTCTACATGATCCTCCTCATCTTGACATGGAACTATGGAAGGAAGGGAAGAAACATCCAAAACAGGCATTACAGAATAGGTACGGACAGACAGACGGACAGTTGTCCCGTCCGCCAATTCACAATTCTTCACTTAACAGATTCTTCTGACAAGTGGGCCCAACTCTCTCCACTCCTCTTCCTTTCCAATTCATATCCTCTACTGCGCAGTAAGTTAATGACCAGCGTTTCAACGGTTGCATCTGCTTTGAGATGCGTATAACTCCATCTCAAGAAAATCCCCTATAATCCTTATCGTGATTCGCTGCGCGGTATCAGAGGATAAGCACTCCTTTCTTTCCGTCCCATTTCGTTCCATTCCTCTTTACTTCACTACACCACAGTACCACACCAGCAGTGATCTCCCTCCCTCTCTGCGCTAAAACCCCCTCGGCATCTTCGTCCGATCATCTCCCTCTAACCCCCCGACCGGCGGGGTTGTGACTTCTCTCATCTCGTGTCGTCCGTCGCTTCAAAGGTAACGAAAACAAAGCACAAACCCTCTTGATTCTGTCACACTAAGTGCATTACAACTGTTCTGCGATACGGTTACGCGTGACATATCTTTCCCCTTCGTATTCTTCCTCCTCCGATTCGGTTATAGAACTGTGCTATTGTGTATGATCTTGAAATCAAGATAGACAACCCGAAAATTGAACCGATGAATGTTCTCGCTGCACAAAATCGATGTGAGTAGTTTAAGTTTTGTAGTGAGGTTTTGTTGTGTCTGCTGTTGCTTAGTTTAGTTGACCCTCGTAATCTTTAGATGCTGCGTTCAATTATGCATTAATGAATATGATTCTTTCCTATAAATAGATAATGAGTAACGTTTGATTTCTTCTGGTCTTGTTTGAGTAAGAGTCATATACTGAGGAAAAATTACTATTTTTGATCGATTTGGGAGTAAATGGTGATGTATGTAGGGTAATGATTATGGTTTCCCATAACATCCTTCCAATCAGTCAGAGAGCGAACCCTAAATGATTTGATTATAGAACTGTGCTCTTGTGTATGATCTTGAAATCTTTAAATCAAGATAGACAACCAGAAGATGAAGATTGAACTTACAGATTCTCTCGGATCACAAAACGATGCGAGTAGTTTAAGTTTTGTAGTGAGGTTGTTTTGTGGATGCTATTGCTTAGTTAGTTGACCTTCGTAATCTTTAGATACCGAGTAACATTCGATTATGCATGAATGAATATGATTCTTTCCTATAAATAGATAATGAGTAACGTTTGATTTCTTCTGGTTTTATCTGCATAAGAGTTGTATACTGAGGAAAAATTACTATTTTTGACTGATTTAGGAGTAAATGATGTATGTTGGTGTTTACCCCTAAAATATCTAAGGGTATAGTGCAAGAAAAAAAATGAATTGATAAATTAACAAAATTTGCAATCCCGGAAAGTCGGGTGACATGTAAAAAAATGTCATGTCTAGTTAAGCACATTCCTGACCTTCATAACTGATCAGATATTTCTCCTAGCATGTAGGACCCACATGAAGGGGTTATATCATAGTACAAGGGAGAATGAAAGTTAATTCAATTAATTAAATTGATTAAAGTTAATCTTGTGCGTGATAATCAATTAATTAATTGGTCAAAGCAACCCTTACCAACCTCAAATGCTAATTATATAAACCAAGTTTAACAGGTTGATTGGGCCTCATCGGTTCGAGAACTAATAATTGATAAAACGAGCTGAAGAAGCGATAATGCTTGCTGCTCTCTTTGCTGGCCCATTAAACAAACAAAATTGCACAAAGCACTTGGCCTGCTTGCGACTTTGCTGAACCATTCAACAAGCAAAACCAGGCTGCTCTCCTCCTCTCATGGCAGCAGCAAAGCCCAGGATCGTATCCCTCTCCCTTTCTTCTCATCTTCCCCGACATCATCTCAAATTGGAAGTGTGCTGACAAGACCACTTCAGACTACTTGCAAGAGGCAATAATGAGCTAGTTGTCAGGCTTAAGAGTGAGCCTCAACCACCGAAAGCTGCTGCCTTTCTTCTTTTCTCCAAGCACCGGATTTGGTGCGGCAAGCCGGTGTGATCTTTGAAGCAAGACCCCCTCTCTCTCTCTGAGCTCGGAGCTTCACAAAATTGAAGAGGAGTAAGTTGGGCACAGGAGCTCGGACAAGCATCGGTGGAGATTTGACTAAAACCAAGCAACTGGCAACGCAAGTTGCTGGATTGGTGAATTCCAATGCTGCCTTGCTACTGTAGAGCTGTCAGGATGAGTAAGGTAAGCAAGAGAATTAATTTCGATTTGATGTAGAGGTCAAAGAGATGGTCCCACTTCACATGGGGCAGGCCACATGAATAATCAAGCTCCAGCTGCTCTCCTGGCTATAAAAGAAGCTCAAGACCGAAACTTCAAAAGGCGGAAATCCCCCCAAAGTTCTTCCATTCACACCGTAACAACACAACCCCTCCCAAGCTTCACAACGCATACACACAGCCACACTTTAAGGTTTCTTTTGATAGCAGAAATTTACTCTCTGTGCTAGGATAGTTGATTAGTTGAAAAGAAGTGAAGTAGAAGAGGTTGTATAAAGGTAATTGAAATAAAGAAGGTTGTGAAGGGTGGATTGATTCACCTCTGGCTGAGCCATTTACAGCACTTGGCATAATCTTTTCCAAGTGCTAGCATGGTGTAATCTTCACTGTGCCGCTGGCCAGAGGGGTTTCAATCAACCCTCTAAATTGCTCTTGATATTCGCTTGTATTGAATGTTGCATGCTTTGTCTTTTATTTCCTGCCTTTCTTTTAATTTTCTGTCACTTAATAACTCACAAGATTCCTTTGCTGAAATTGCATAATCTTTGCAACTCGGTGGAGGAACGGATGAAATAAAACGGGCATAAAGCACTAGACAATGACAGGGATTCAGCATGTGTAATTTGTGCATAATCTTTGCCCAAATTACTCATGTGTGATTAAAAGGGAACAAAAAAAAGAAATTTGCATTGCTTAAACATATTTCACATCCAAGCACTAAGTGTGGGTAGTGCATAATCTTTGCACAAACCATGCTTATGTGAATAAGCACTCACTAGCAAAATCTTTGCTAGCTGAAAGTTGATCTCCTTCTTTGCACAGTCTGTGCAAATGAGCTTGAGAAAAAGAGAACACTAGCATAATCTTTGCAAGTATTCTATCAAGAACACATCGTGCTCTTAATCTCTCAAGCTGATTTGCATATATTTGCGAAGAAGAATCAAGTTTCGGCCGACAAAGGATTGCTACGAGGAGTTTTGAACAGCTGAAATTCACTATGTGTAACTTGCGCATAATCTTTACACAAGTTGCACACAAGTGACAAAAACCAACTTGCATAATCTTTGCTAGTTGGAATTGTACTCTCTTTGCACAATCTGTGCTAAAGTGGTTTGGGGATGAAGGAAAGTTTGTAAGGTCTTTTTGCAAGCTTCCTTTAATCTTACATGTATAGCCGTGCATAATCTTTGCAAGGGTATACATATAAGAACCGACCCAAACCACTTCACACAAATTGATGCAATTTGGCTATAATTCCAACTTACAAGGGTTTCTCTCGTAAATAAAAGGGCTGATTTGCAATGAAATAGAAATAAGTGCTAAATGGATGATGCTTTGTAAATATGGCACGCTTGTATCATTTTCTGTTTTCAGCAGAACCACTTTGGAGCATAATTCACACGAAAAATGAAAAGAGGTAGCTCTGGTTGTCCAAATGCTTTAAAAACTTCAGCATATGTAAATAACATACAAATAAAGGTCCTGTCAAAGGTTTACCATTTTTGGGATTTTCTGTGAATTGATATGATTTTTCAAAGTCCAACCAGAAAATCAAACCGTCAAACTGCTGATACCTAGAAAAGAATGAAAAAACTGCTTTGTTCTGAGAATTGGACCATATTATTTTATTTTATATTCTTGCAATACACGTTTAGTTGTACTTGCACAAAAATTTTCATTAAAAAATTCCAAGTCTAAGGCCCTTAACTAAATATTCTAAGAAAATAGCAGCATCGTTTCCAGATTTGCCCCTCCGACGAAATTGGTTCAAAAGTGTATTAAAACGTCACCAAATTGAGAAATGTTCAACATGAAAAATGTCCCAAAACATTCCTCTAAATATCCATAGAAAGAAAATGGTGCACTGTTAACAAACTTTTCAAGTAAGGGACTGATCTATCCCTGACAATGTTGCTGAGTTCCAGTTACTAGTACTGGCAGCAGTAGAAAAAAAATCCCTTTTTTCACACATTTTTAAACACATTTTGTACTAGTAAGTTTGCATACACGAAATAAATGATATGAAGTGCCTCTTGACCAAATTTTACATTTTTTTGGATTTTGGTGTATTGTTGTGAATTTTACAAGTGCTCAAGCTTTCTTTCAATTGTTTCTGATTTTCTGGCCATGGTACTATTTTGATCTTTCAATTTCTCCTTCGTTTTGAACACGAACCATATATTAAATCTTGCACATGTAAAATAGGTATGCCGAATAACATATTCAAAAAGTTTGACCATTTTTCGAGTTCATTTGACGCCTGAAATGCGAATCACGAAACCGACTCCAGAGCAGCTCAGTGGTACTAAATCACCCAAACGTGGTCATGATACTACTTTCTTCTTGCGATTTCTCCTTTGTTTTGAACATGAACCATATATTAAATCTTGCACATGTAAAATAGGTATGTTGAACAACATATTCAGAAAGTTTGACCATGTTTTGAGTTCATTTGACGCCTGAAATGCGAATCACGAAACCGACTCCAGAGCAGCTCAGTGGTACCAAATCACCCAAACGTGATCATGATACCACTTTCTTCTTGCGATTTCTCCTTTGTTTTGAACATGAACCATATATTAAATCTTGCACATGTAAAATAGGTATGTTGAGCAACATATTCAGAAAGTTTGACCATGTTTTGTGTTCATCTGACGCCTGAAATGCGAATCACGAAACCGACTCCAGAGCAGCTCAGTGGTACCAAATCACCCAAACGTGATCATGATACCACTTTCTTCTTGCGATTTCTCCTTTGTTTTGTACATGAACCATATATTAAATCTTGGACATGTAAAATAGGTATGTTGAACAACATATTCAGAAAGTTTGACCATGTTTCGAGTTCATTTGGCGCTTGAAATGCGGAGTACGAAACCAACTCCAGAGCAGTTTAGTGGTACTGAACCACCAAATCGGTGATAGTATCGCCCTTGCTCCGGCCGTCTTCGGCCCCATCCGATCCCACCGCTGCACTTCTCATGGCAAGGCGACGCCGTCGGTATCCTCGGATCGTCGATCAGACGACGGATCACCGAAGATCTGCCTCAGAAGCCTTGGATGGATGTCACGTGTCCCTAGCGAAGCAGGGACTTTCATGTTTGCGTGAGATATGCAGAGATCACCGTCGCACTTGATCTATGTCTTAATTAGGCCAAGTCAAGACCCACAACCCAAAACCCAGATACCAAAGCCCAAGCACCAAATCTCAAATCCCAAAACTCGAAACACAAATACCAAAAGCTCAAATCCAAGTCTCAAAATCAAAAACTCAAATCCCAAACTCCAAGTATCAAATACTCAAACTCAAAAACCCAAAAACTCAAACTCAAATCCGAAACCCAAATACCAAAAAAATTCAAATTCAAATCTCAAACACCAAATACAAAACCCAAACACCAAAAATCAAGTAGCAAAAACTCAAATCCAAGAATCCAAGTACCAAAACCTCACTCCCAAATACCAAAACTCAAGTTCCCCAAACTCAGACCCCAAACGCAAGTCAGAACCCAATTGATTTGGCCTAAACGGACCGGATTAAGCAAACTCAAGTTTCAAAAGCGTGACACAGAAGTCAACCAAATCAAGAGTGACACAGAAGTCGACCAAAATCAAGTGCGACCCAGAAGCCAATCAAATCAAGCGTGACATCGAAGTCAACCAAATCAAGCATGACACAGAAGTCAAACCCCAAACAAACGTGACGTTGAAGTCAAATCCATATAAATCGTGAAATGGAAGTCAATCAAATCCAAACCTGGGTCATAGGCTGGCATAGCGCTTCATATCTATGGCTTGGAAGATCGAGGAAGCATACCACGAGGGCCAAATCCTCTCTGCTCCCGATATCCGTTCTCGGACTGTGGATTGGCATAGCGCATCATATTCACAGTTCGGAACCAAATCGTGACATAGAAGTCAACCAAATCGTGACATTGAAGTCAACCAAATCGTGACATTGAAGTCAACCAAATCGTGACATAGAAGTCAACAAAATCATGACATAGAAGTCAACCAAATCGTGACATGGAAGTCAACCAAATCAACCAAATCGTGACATTGAAGTCAACCAAACCGTGACGTTGAAGTCAACCCGAATCAAACGTGACATTGAAGTCAACCCAAACCAAACGTGACATTGAAGTTAAATCAAACTCAAACGTGACATTGAAGTCAAACTCCAGTTAAACGTAACATTGAAGTCAAACACAAATCTAACCCAAATAAAATGCGGCACATTCATTTACTTATTTGCCCGTATCTGATTACTCTGCTTAGTCTTAATCAAAGGTTCTCAGGGTTCGGAGCCCGAGGTAATTAACAGCGAGGGCTTGCGCTCGCTTGAATCATGGTCCCACACAATCGTTTGATAAATCTAAATTCTAAATACCGTGTCCTCTTTCATGCCCCTCTCTCCAGGAGGCGGCGCGGAAAAGGGTCGCACAGGATCTGGCACGCCCGGTGGGACCTGATTCTCCTTTCATCTTTGACTAAGCAAAGGGAATTAGATACAGGCAAACTTTATGATTAAAAGCTACTATTGTTGACTAATTGAAATGCGAGTTTGTTGACTTTGCAGGTAGGATGGCGTACTCAAGCCCCATTGTGATCGGCAACAACCCCAATGTCAACGGAGGAATCGTCCTTGACATCGGCTGGATGAAGTTCACTCCAACTCCAAGTGGTGAGCAGTACCTCCGCTTCGGAGAATACTTGCAGCCAATAACCTTTGTCCAGCCCGCTGCTATTCCAATTCCCGCTCAGCCTGTGGTCACAGAGGTGGAAGAAGAAAGATGCTTCAAGGTGACTCCGAAGGGTCGTGAGAACAACATTCTGGATGCTCCTCCTCACTCTCTCAAAAGGAAGCGGCGTCAGGGCGCTAAGGGTGCTTCCAAACCCCAAAGCCGTGAGGTAGGCTCCACTCAACTTGCGGCTCGCCCGACTGTCCCAGTTCACAATTCATTTGCTCCCCTAAGGGTTGTGAAGAGGAACTCCCCCACAGCCCAGAGTCGTCGTGTGTGGGAGCTTCCCAAACCGGAACCTCTCGAAAGGCCAAGGACCCCCGTTAAGGAAAGACTTGTGTTCCCCTCCCAAGTAGAGAGGAACCAAGCTAGTTCCTCCGCCAAGCGACCACGCAAAGCTCCTCAGACTCGAGACATTGGATCATGGGTGGCTGAAGGCAAACCTGACCCGCTTCCCGAGAAGCGGGTAAGGAACCATAAGAACAAGTCAACTCGAGCTTCTGACCAAAGTGTGTTCAGTAGGCTGGGGCCCAAAGGCAACACTCAACAGAGCTCCTCTTCCAAAGGACTCACCATAACACTGTCTGGTCGAAACCGCAAGAAACGACACGTCACCAGACAAGCCCCAGAGGAACAAGCCTTTTGCCATGCTATATCCACAGGGAGTGACCAAGATGAACACTATGACCACGGCGGCAATTTGTATGAGCACTGTCAAGTGGTAGGAGATGGCTCTCTCTACGAACAAGGAGTAACTGGACCCACCCTCGAAGAAACTGATGCAGTTCTAACAAGGGCTAGGGCAAGAGCCGGAGAAAGGACACAGGCCACGGATCAAAGCCTGGCAGCACAGACGAGTCATCCCCAAGCCCAGGTTCAAGTAGCTGCAGATAATCAAAGACCCAATAACAATGAAGAGCAATCTGGTGGGGATTTGACCTTCCGAACCGCAATGGACTTGATATTGGGATTACGAACGGAACTAGCTAAACGCGATAGGGAGATGGAGGAATACCGTCGCCAAAAAGAAGAAGAAACTCGGGAACTTCAGAGGAGAAACGAAGAAGCCGCCAATATGTTGCAAACCATGCAGACCTTCCTCTCTGAACAAAGGACTGCAGGCTCAGCACCTCTTGTGAGGCCTACCCCTGCCATTAATGTAGGGCCAGTGAACCAAGAAGACATGCCAAGCCCTAATCCCCAGAATGCTTCCCCAAGCACATCCCGCATTGACACAGGAAATGCCAAAGTAGGAGCGGCGCCACAAGTAACGGTGGTATCTGCCCGCACGGCCCATATTCCACTTGAAGGGCACAAGCCCGAAGATGTGGTACGACCGCAAACACGAAATGTGGTCACACCAAACGCTCACCAGGAAACTCTTGAGTCAGATAATCTAAGACCAAAGGGTCCGACTCCAGCTGAAAGCATGGCATTGACCAAGAGAGAAATTCGAGAGATTGTCAACCAGCAGCTCAAATTGGCGAGTGCTGGGACCTCACGTACCACCTTCAGAAGACAGGGAAGACCATATCCGGCTCACTACGACTCAATACCGTATCCAGTGGGATATGTGCTGCCGAAATTCAAGACATTTTCAGGAGAAGGAACTAAGGGTAGCAACCCTGTCCAGCACTTGGCTCACTTTAGAGCCTCATGCGGGAATACGGGAAGTGACGACGTGTTCCTATTCCGCCAATTCCCTCAAAGCCTTATTGGAGCTGCTTTTGATTGGTATTGTTCTTTGGAGGACAACAGCTTCACACGATGGGACGATTTGGCCGAAGCCTTTGTAGCCAAGTTTGCTGTTATGACAGAAAGGGTATCCATAGCCGATTTGGCCACATTGAGGCCCGGCAAGGACGAACCTATCCTCGATTACATAGCGAGGTGGAGGAACCTAAGCATTAAGTGTGATAACGAGATAAGTGATAAGGATGCCATCAACATGATACGGAGAAATATTGGTGGCTGGATGGGCCCACTATTAGAAGTGGCGAATGTCACCACTTACCCGGAATTGATTCATTGTGTGTCAAGATTGCAAATTCATGGACCTCCCGGATTTGGAATCGGGACTGCCACATCGGGACAACGATTTCACAAAGGCCAAAAGGTAGACAGTAGGATGGCTAGCACTTCCACCGCCAGCAAAGGAAAGGCACCAATGGTTGCTAGTGTTGAAGGTAACCAGAAAAGGCCAGTCTATGGCACAGACACTCGGCCTTTGGACTCTCTTAAAGAAAGGAAAAGCAAGCCTTACTCCTTTCGGCGCGATAAAGTCGCTAAGATCTTCAGAGATGCATTGAAAGATGGGCTTAAGCTGCCAGAATGCAAGCGCCCGGATGATATGAAGAAGTCGGATGATCCAAACTTCTGCCCATATCACAGGATCCTCGGACACACGATAGAAGACTGTTATGTGTTCAAGGACTGGGTTGAGAGGAAGTATAGAAATGGGGAGATCGAGTTACCTAAAAGCCTGCTTCAAGACCCTGCTCCGCACGAACAGGTCAACATGATTTCTCATGTGGAGTTTGTCCCTGACAACAATGAGCCCCAAGATGACTCTTCAGAATCTTGGACTTTGTGTGTGTCTAGAAGGACACAAAGGTTAATCAAAGCTCTCCAAAAGGAGCCGGAAGACCGTTGGAAGGATGAGATGACACCGATTGTCCATAAGAAGGCTGTCGTGTTATACCAGGGGACATCAAGTACGAAGAGTAAGAAGAAAAAGAAGAACAATAAGAAGGGAAAGAAATCTGCAGAGGCAACCGAAATGTACGAGCAAGACACTCCTGCCCCTCTATGTCTCACAGATTTCATTCAAAAGGAACTCAAGAGGGTGTCATCAAAAGAAGAGGCTGAGCCAAGCGGCCATAAGAAAGAAGTTGAGGAGATCTGGGGTGCATCAAGCCACTCCATCACTCACCAAGAATCATCCGAGGAGGAAGATGTCCCGAAAAATGAGTTTGACGAAGAAATCCCTGCAACCCTTATAGGATTGTTCACGGATAATGTGAGGGGAGAATCAAGCTGTCTCAAGGCTGAAAATGCAGAAAGCAAGGTAACCCTACGCTCTGGAGTCCGTATTCCTGAAAGGCAACCTCCTAAAGCCTCTGACAAAGAGAAAGAGAAAGCCCACGGCAAGGCAAAAGAGCAAGAGAACCTTATTGAGGAGAACGAGAAATCGAAGAAGATTGTCGGAGACTACAATGTGCTGGCTCATCTCCGCAAGATCCCTGCTCTCCTTAGTGTCTTCGATGCACTGATGATGTCTCAGGAATTGAGAGATGTACTCATCCACGCACTGCAGAATCCTGAGAAGTTTCAAGCATACTTCGCTGAAAAATGCTTACAAGAGGTAGCTTACATAAGTGGTCGCACCTCAGGTATCACCTTCACTGATGAAGATATGTTGTTAGGCACTGCAGGTCACAACAGACCACTCTATGTGACTGGCGAGTGCGAGGGACAGAAGATCAACCGTATCTTGGTGGACTCAGGATCCTCAATCAACATTATGCCCCTAAGGACCCTTGAAAGCCTCACGCTAAGCGTCAAGTCCCTATCAAATGAGAGGATAGTCATTCACGGCTTCGACCAGCATTCTCATAGAGCACTGGGAGCCGTTACCCTCGACTTGCACCTTGGCGGCTTGAAGACTCCGACCAAGTTCCACGTCATCGATGCCAACACTTCATACAAGGCCTTACTGGGACGGCCTTGGTTGCATGATAACGGCGTGGTGCCTTCCACTCTTCACCAATGCCTGAAATACATGAAGAATGGAAAGCAAAAGAGGATTGATGGAGATGTCAAACCCTTTGGAGTTCACGAGATCCATCATGGTGATGCCCGCTTCTACCTTCCTAAAGACACAAAGCTTGATGTAAGGCAATCAAATCAACAGGTCAAGCCTGCAAAGGTGGCGCAGATCAAAACTGTCTGCCTCAAACCCAAGGTGAAACCCAAGGTGGCGCAGACCAAAACTGTCTGCCTCAAACCCGTGTATGGTCTCTCTTCTAGCGATGAATCAGATGAGGAAATTGTTTTCAAGGCCGAAACCTCGCCCAAAGCCGCTAGGCACCGTAGAATCCCCATTTATGGTGTATCAAGCGATGAAGAATCTGAATATGAGAGGTCGGCCAGTCCAAGTTCACCTTATGAAGGGTCAAGCTCCCGACAAATCCCTTGGGACTACACTGCAGATGATGAGAAAGAATTCACCCTCCTTGTTGAGCGTGTCCCTGCAAGGCACTACAAGGACCTTTCCCCGTCAGAGGTTAACAACATTCAGGGGATGATTACATTTATTGTACCCCCAAAGGTCGAGAAAACAGACGATGGTGAAGTCGTGCATGAAGCAATTATATTTTATAGGAGCAACCCCCTCAACCCAAGCCGGGGCCCGCGTCCTGACGAATGGAGGAAATTAGATGTGGGTGCAGTTACAAGCGAAGCCAGGATTGGCCTCAACCTAAAGCTCCATTACGGAGATAAAGTCGCTCAGATGGCGAAAGCGGTCGGGTGCCCAGAAGCGATTTCCCAAGCTCAAATGAAGTATTTTGAGAGCTTATGGAATTCCTCACCTAGAAAAGTTATGGGATTGGACGGAAAGTTGAAAAGCACCCGGGGACTAGGTTATCAATCATGTGAAGAAGACCAGTCCCATCATGACGATGGTGGAAGGTCTTCCCGTGGACACGGGCGAGGCCGAGGCCGAGGTCGAGGTCGCGAACAAGGGAGGTCTATTGTCCCAGTGAGCTACATCCTTAGCGAACATTCCGAAGGAGCATGGTGCTTGGTGATGAGTGATGCCGGCTCGAGCGGTGTCGAAAGTAGCCAAGATGATTCTGACAATGAGGTGCATGGAGTATCCGACGAAGAAATCCCGGACGAAAACCCTCGATTAACCCTTGAAGGACTGGATTACAGGATACAACTCTGTTACGATGAGTTGGTCAGCATGCGTCATTGGAACTCGAGAGTGATAGACGCCATACATGACGTGGGTTTCGCTGTGGCAAATCCTCTTGGCCGTGATGAGAAGACTACCGATAGACCCCTTTACTTCCATGACTGGGTTGAACAAAGGAGGACAGAGGTACTTGCCAATAGAATAAAGGAAAAAGAAAAAGCGAGGAGGCTGGCTCGTTTACGGAAAGAGTCAGAAGAGAAGATGAAGAAAGCCGGTCGACTTCTTGAAAAAGAAGGGCAACGAAGGCATTCTTACTCCTTTCCAAAAGAAAAGGTGAAAGAAATTTTTGATCTCTGGATTTACCGGGGCCTTGACATCCTTGAAAGCCAAAGCCCAGTTGATGAACGTGTAGCTGGGAGCTGTGAATATTGTCAATACCACGGAGAAGTAGGGCACGTGATTGAGGACTGCACAACCTTCAAAAATGCGGTTCAACGTGAATACGAAGCTGGAAGGTTCCATCTGCCCCAAGAATTTAGGAGAAGCTACTCAAGCCGGGAATACGGTCAAAGCAGTAGAAACTACAACCGCTCAAGAACTCATAAACCTAATCATGCTAGGACCTTGGAGTTTGATCGCCGCCCCAGGGAGGAGTGGTCCAGACGAAGGCAAGGAGGCATCCGAAGTGAGGAACCTAGTAATGCCTACAGGTCCCGAAGGAGAGATGAACGCAAAGGGCGATCGCACCTCTCAGAGAAGCCTAGATCAAGCTATAAAGGGAAGGAGCCTGTTCAGTCCTCGAAGAGTCGAAGACACAGGTATGACTCTGATGATGACTACGCACACTGCCACATGATCTCGATTGAAGCCGGAGAGGATTACGTGTTGGAGTGTGACGTGGAGGGAGAAGAAGATTTGATCCCTCTCGTTCAGAATGCGATTAAGGAAATTGAAAAGGCTCCAAATACTGTTGATGAGTTGGTAGAGATCAACCTGGGAACCGAAGAAGAGCCTAGACCCACATTCATCAGTGGTTCTCTTCCCCTGCAGGAACAGGAATCATTAAAATCCTTCCTTCTCAAGCACATCGACTGCTTTGCCTGGAGTTATGAGGAGATGCCGGGTTTAGACCCGAGCGTGGCAGTTCACCATTTGAAAATCAACCCTGAGGTAAAGCCTGTCAAGCAAGCTCCCCGACGAATGAGAGTTGAGCTCGAAGAAAAGGTTATTGAAGAAACCAAGAAGCTCTTGAAGGCCAACTTCATTCGAGAAGAAGAAAACGCCGATTGGATAGCCAGCATTGTCCCGGTCAAAAAGAAAAATGGGAGTATACGTATCTGTGTGGATTTTAGGGACCTCAATAAGGCATGCCCGAAAGATGATTTCCCTCTCCCCGCCACGGAAATTATCATAGATCATACCTCATCGTATGAAGTATTCTCCTTTATGGATGGATACGCAGGGTATAATCAAATCAAGATGGCCTCGGAAGATGAGAAGCACACAGCATTTCGAACTCCGATCGGCATATTCTGCTACAGAGTCATGCCATTTGGTCTTAAAAATGCAGGGGCGACCTACCAAAGGGCAATGACTAAGATATTTGATGATCAAATACATCAAATTGTCGAATGCTATGTGGACGATTTGGTGGTGAAGTCCATGTCATACGAGGAACACCTCAACCACTTAGAAATGGTCTTCGGCAGGCTAAGGCACCATGCTCTCAAACTCAATCCGCTGAAGTGTGCCTTCATGGTGTCCTCAGGTAAGTTCCTCGGGTTTATTATCAGGCATCGAGGAGTAGAGATCGATCCGGCTAAGATCAAGGCAATAATGGAGTTACCCCCGCCCAGGAACCTCAAGGGGCTTCGCTCGCTCCAAGGCCAGTTGGCATACATTAGGCGCTTCATAGCCAATTTGTCCGGGAGGATCCAGCCATTCACCAGACTCACCAAAAAGGATGTACCCTTTAAGTGGGATGAGGATTGCCAGAAGGCATTTGATAGCATCAAAGCTTATCTTCTCAAACCGCCTGTCCTAGCGGCACCAATTCCAGGAAAAGAGCTCATTCTCTACACCACTGCCTTGGAGGGTTCACTGGGAGCACTCTTGGCACAGAAAAATGAAGATGGAAAGGAAAATGCGCTTTACTATCTCAGTCGTATGATGGTGGGCGCAGAACACAATTATACTCCGATTGAAAAGCACTGTCTGGCGCTAGTGTTTGCCGCCAAGAAGTTGCGACACTATATGCTAGCCCATCGGATCATCCTCATCTCCCGAGTGGATCCCCTCAAGTATCTAATGACAAAGCCTATGCTAACTGGAAGACTTGCTAGGTGGGCAATTCTCTTGACAGAGTTTGACATTATTTATACTCCGCAAAAGGCTATAAAGGGGCAAGTTATGGCAGACTTTCTGGCGGCTCACCCTATACCAGACGACTCTCCATTATCATGCGAGTTCCCTGATGAAGAAGTGTTAGGTGTCGAAGGCGAGGGACCTGCTTGGGAGATGTACTTTGATGGGGCATCCTCAATACGACCCACACCTTGTCCAAGGATCCCTATTATTAGGGCAGGAATTGGATTAGTGTTTGTGACCCCAGAAAAAGGGATCATCCGCCATTCCTTGATACTGACAGAGCCTTGCACTAACAATGAAGCTGAATACGAGGCCCTAATAGCAGGACTAGAAATAGCTTTGCACATGGGAATCAAGAAACTCCGCATATTTGGGGACTCTCAGCTAATCATCAACCAAGTAGCTGGAGAATACAAGGTGTTGAAACCAGAATTGGTAAAGTATCATGACAAGGCTGTGAAGCTACTCAGCCGAGTTCCCGAAGTTACAATTGGAAGGGTGACTAGAGCGGCAAATGGGAAAGCCGATGCTCTGGCAAGGGTGGCTAAGGAATTAGGTGAAGTGGATGAAGAGGAAATCAATGTTTTGATCAGAAACCGTAGACCACTGTCCATGTGTTTCCCACAGACAGAAGAAGACTTGGTGAAAGAAGACCAAGAAGTGAACTCAAGCCAAGCCGGACATGACGTCAACGTGGTGGCTAATAATAGTCATGATTGGCGACAGCCTTTCATTGATTATTTCAAGCATGGCACCCTTCCAAAAGAAAAAGGAGAAGCTGACCAATTAAGGAAGCGAGTACTTCGCTACGCATATGCGGGGGACACTCTTTACAGGCGATCATACGACCAATTGTGGTTGCGATGCTTGTCGGCCGAAGAAGCTGAACAAGTCATAAAAGAAGTGCACTCCGGACTGTGTGGAGCACACCAATCCGGACCCAAAATGCGCCTCAAGATCAAGAGAATGGGGTACTATTGGCCGACAATGGTGGCTGATTGCGAAGAACATGCAAGAAGATGCCACATGTGCCAAATACATGGCACTTTTATCCATCAGGCGCCCAATCCTTTACATCCGACAGTGGCATCATGGCCATTCAGTGTGTGGGGCACTGACATAGTGGGCCCGATTGACCCACCATCCTCTAGAGGTCACAGATACATCCTTGCTGCCACTGACTACTTCTCTAAATGGGCCGAAGCCATAGCCCTAAAAGAAGTCAAGGCTCTCGATGTGGTAAAATTCTTCAAGACCCACATCTTCTACCGATTCGGTACACCTCGGAGGGTCATATCCGATAATGGCACGGCCTTCCAAAATGCTAAAGTTTATGCGATGGCCGAACAATTCAAGATTGATTGGAGGTATTCAACTATCTACAATCCAAGGGCTAACGGGTTAGCTGAAGCCTTCAATAAGACCTTGATAAACATCATGAAGAAAACGGTGGAAGGAAATCAACGTAACTGGGATGAAAGGCTCCAAGAGGCTCTTTGGGCTTACAGGACCTCATGCAGAACACCCACTCATGCAACACCGTACTCTCTAGTGTTTGGGGTTGAGGCAGTCCTCCCGCTTGAAGTTGAAATGCCATCGTTGCGGGTAGCGATGCAAGCCAACATGTCCCTGGAAGACCAGAAGCGCTTAAGGTTGGAAGAGTTGGATGCCTTGGATGAGAAAAGGCTCATAGCCCAACAGAATTTGGAAGTCTATAAGGCGAAAATGGCCAGAGCATACGACAAGATGGCTCGTATCAGGACATTCAAGCAAGGAGAACTTGTCTTGGTACTCAGAAGGCCGATCATCGGTCGACACCATGGACCCAAGTTCTCACCAAACTGGGAAGGCCCCTATGTGATTGAAAAAGTGTATCAGGGCGGTGCTTACCAACTCATTAACCATGAAGGAGAAAGGCCACTGCCGCCCATCAATGGCCGATACCTGAAGAAGTATTATGCCTAAGGGCGAGACGACAAATTCCCTTGTAAATAACCTCATGTCAGACGAAACCTAAAAAAAAAAAGAGAGAAAAAAAAAAAGAAGAAGAAAAAAAAAATGTGTAAATAACATTACACCAGACAAAAACCTCTACTAACCAAAAAAAAAATGTGTACATACCCAAACAAAAGAAGAAAAATCCATAAGCCCATATGACGGAATCTCGTCAATCCTGTGTCAGAATAAGGGGGCCCGGTAGAGTCGGGATATGGCTTTGGTGTTTGCGCCTTTAATGCAAATACCGCTGGGTTTGTCCATTTGATACAGACTAAATATAAAAATGGACGGGTTTGTGTTTGTCCCTAACAATACACCTCCCGATGATGAAAGTTGCACCCATATGTGACCCCTAGATATTAATAAAAAGGGCGCTCCTGAGGGTGAAAACTTAAATAACTCTCGTACTACTAGTAATAAATATGCCTCTTTCAAACACGTTTTTTTTTTAAATTAAAAGGGAATACATATGATATATTATGTATATATAACAAAAAGAAACGGTTTTTCAGTTCTTTTCTTCGTGGGTTTTCTTTGCTCAAGGAATTACTCATTCCACCCGGATGAGCGACGAGAGCGCCTGTCCGAAGATGCAATAAGTTGCGGAGGGTAGTCCACCTAAAACACACACACTGTCGAAATGAGTGGAGCAAAATATTGAGTGACGGTGAGGTCCACCTAAACGCGCAAAGCGTAAATGAGGGGAGCGGTGTGAGGTCCACAAATGCATGGCACTCACAAAACACTTACACCCACATAATTTGCAATCAATCAATCAAAGAAATTCCACAAAATGGCTTTTCCAATATACGCCATAAGAAATTGGGCCTGGCCAGTCTATTCGTCAGGTTAAAAAAGAACAGGTAAGTTTTACACTTTGTACTGGTATAAGGTTACCGCACAAAGTGATTAACGAAAAAAGCAAGAGATGTCAAGAAGTAAGCACGAAGCCTTGGCCGAAGGTGCAAGACTGGTGGCTAGTTGCTTCCCGCTTTGCTTGCCAAGAGGTAAGCCCAAGCCTCGATCGAATGAGCCACACCGGTGGCTAGTCACTCACGCTCTGTGTGCCTAGAAGTAAGACCACAACCTGGGCTGAATGTGCAACACCAGTGGCTAGCTGCTTCCGCTTTGTCTTCCAGGAAGTAAGCCTTAAACCTTGGCTAAAGATGCAACACCGATGACTAGGCGTTATCCGCTTCATCAAAGGAGGAACCAGAACCGGAAATGGTGAATCTAGAAAATTGGAAATAAAGAAGTGGTGTTCTGGGACCAGAGTCGGTGAATCCAGGAACTCTGAAGCAAAGAAGTGATATCCTAGGAGGTGGATCCAAGAACTTAGGATCAAAGAAGAGTCACCCATGAAAAGGGGGAGCTGGAACCGGAGTCGGTGAATCCAAGAACTTGGAAGTGAAGAAGTGGTGTTCTGGGACTTGAGTTGGTGAACCTAGAAACTTGGGAGCAAAGAAGTGCTACCCATGAAGAGAGGAACTGGAGCCGGAATCGGTGAACCCAGAAACTCCGAATCAAAGAAATATATCATGGGACTGCAGTCGGTGAATCCAAGAACTCCGAAGCAAAGGAGCGATACCCTGGGACCAAAGTTTGTGAATTCAAGAACGTGGAGGCAAATAAGTGGTGCCCATGAAAAAAAAAAAAAAAAGGAACTGGAGTCGGAACTGGTAAATCCAAGAAGCCAGAAATCAAAATCCTTGCCACCCTTGAAAAAAAAGAAGAAGAAGAAATTAAGAATGTCTTGAGATACGAGGACAATTGCCATCGTAGGCTCGTCCTAAGGAATCCCCTTTAATCGAAAACTTCACCAAATGAAATCCGAAACCTCTTCGACTCAAGGGTTCGAGTACTGAGACCTCGACAAGATCCTCCAGAACTACAAGCCATAAACAAGTCGCCATCAAAAACAAAACCCCCTTCAAACCAAATCTAAAATCACTTCAAGTGAAATCCAAAACCTCTTCGAGCCAACGGTTCATATGCCGAGGCCTCGACAAAGTTCCTCAAACTATAAGCCGAAAGAAAGCTCAAATGTAAAAGCCCAAAGTTCCTCCAAAATCAAATCAAAATCCCTTCCGAATCGAATCGGAGACCCGTGCGGGTGAAGCTTGATATCTTTGGACGTTGAAGGTTCAAGTACAAAGGCTCTGCTCTTTATAGCAAGTCAAAGACAAACCAAAGCAGGCAAAAGACCAAAAATCAAAAGGTCCCTCAAATTCATGAAGCTTCCATGAAATGAAGGAGAAAATAAGATTCAAGACTTCTCCCAGCGAGAGGCTTGAAATGTCGAAATTTCGGCAAACTCCGCCAAAAACTTCAATTGAAACTTTTTCAAATAGAATTCAAGACCTCCCTAGTGAGATGCTTGAAATGCCAAAATTTCGGCAGATCTTTAAAAATTTTAACCAAGACCTCTTCAAATGCCAAAACTTCGGCACCTCCTTAAAAGTTTCAGTCGAAACCTCTTCAAATAGAATTCAAGACTTCTCCCAGTGAGAGGCTTGAAATGCCGAAACTTCGGCAAACCCGTCCGAAAACTTCAACCGAGAACTTCTCAAATAGAATTCAAGACTTCTCCCAGTGAGAGGCTCGAAATGCCGAAACTTCGGCAAACCCCTCCGGAAACTTCAACCGAGAACTTCTCAAATGGAATTCAAGACTTCTCCCAACGAGAGGCTTGAAATGCCAAAACTTCGGCAAACTCCTCAAATCTGCAACCGAAACCAAGTCCCGAATTCCCTAGATTATGAGCTGGCACAATCCTTCCTGTTCATAGTCTAGGTGATCAGCTAGGATGGAGACGCTAAGTCTAAACTGCCTCCGTCTAAACTGATTCGATCTCTAGGAGATATCAAGTACATCTCTCTGAGTTCATCACCCATGGGTCGCGTGCTGGCATAGCGCTTCACGTACGCGGTTTGGAAAGATAAAAGCAAACAAGGCGAAGTCGCCCTGCTTTTACACCTTTTCCGAAAGAATTGACATGGACCACCAAGGCGAAGTCGCCACGTCCTTGTCAACCTCCTGGGTCGTGAGCTGGCATAGCGCTTCATGTTCACGATTTGGAAGATCAACCAAGATGAAGGCGCCAAGTCCAATCTGCCTCTGTCTGACTGATTCGATCTTTGGGAGATACCAAGTACGTCTCTCCGAGTTCCTCACCCCTGGGTCGTGTGCTGGCATAGCGCTTCATGTACGTGGTTTGGGAAGATAAAAGCTACCAAGGCAAAGTCGCCCTGCTTTTATGCCTCTTCCGGAAGAATTGACATTGACCACCAAGCCGAAGTCTTTGTCAAGCTCCTGGGTCATGAGCTGGCATAGCATCTCATGTTCACGATTTGGAAGATCAGTTAGGATGAAGGCGCCAAGTCTAAACTGCCTTCGTCTGAACTGATTCAATCTTTGGGAGATACGAAATATATCTCTCCGAGTTCAACCCTCATCTTTGTCAACATCCTGGATCGTGAACTAACATGATGCTCCATATTCACGATCTGAATAATCAAGCAACGCAATCAAAGGCTTCAAGTTTAATCGCCTCTGTTTGTTGACACCAGCCTCATGAAACGCCGAGAGGATGAAGTTAATATCCTAGTTGCTAGGCCAAAACCTCAAACCAACCTGCAAAGCACAAGAAATAATCTTAATGTTCATGATTTCAAGCTGAAACCTCAGCATGTCAAGGAAAATGATTGAGACAACACGGAAATTGCACAAAAGCATGTCCTTCGTATTTTTGAAGACTTCATGACCCGCTTTTGTGGGTGGCTCTTTGTTTACCCCTAAAATATCTAAGGGTATAGTGCAAGAAAAAAAATGAATTGATAAATTAACAAAATTTGCAATCCCGGAAAGTCGGGTGACATGTAAAAAAATGTCATGTCTAGTTAAGCACATTCCTGACCTTCATAACTGATCAGATATTTCTCCTAGCATGTAGGACCCACATGAAGGGGTTATATCATAGTACAAGGGAGAATGAAAGTTAATTCAATTAATTAAATTGATTAAAGTTAATCTTGTGCGTGATAATCAATTAATTAATTGGTCAAAGCAACCCTTACCAACCTCAAATGCTAATTATATAAACCAAGTTTAACAGGTTGATTGGGCCTCATCGGTTCGAGAACTAATAATTGATAAAACGAGCTGAAGAAGCGATAATGCTTGCTGCTCTCTTTGCTGGCCCATTAAACAAACAAAATTGCACAAAGCACTTGGCCTGCTTGCGACTTTGCTGAACCATTCAACAAGCAAAACCAGGCTGCTCTCCTCCTCTCATGGCAGCAGCAAAGCCCAGGATCGTATCCCTCTCCCTTTCTTCTCATCTTCCCCGACATCATCTCAAATTGGAAGTGTGCTGACAAGACCACTTCAGACTACTTGCAAGAGGCAATAATGAGCTAGTTGTCAGGCTTAAGAGTGAGCCTCAACCACCGAAAGCTGCTGCCTTTCTTCTTTTCTCCAAGCACCGGATTTGGTGCGGCAAGCCGGTGTGATCTTTGAAGCAAGACCCCCTCTCTCTCTCTGAGCTCGGAGCTTCACAAAATTGAAGAGGAGTAAGTTGGGCACAGGAGCTCGGACAAGCATCGGTGGAGATTTGACTAAAACCAAGCAACTGGCAACGCAAGTTGCTGGATTGGTGAATTCCAATGCTGCCTTGCTACTGTAGAGCTGTCAGGATGAGTAAGGTAAGCAAGAGAATTAATTTCGATTTGATGTAGAGGTCAAAGAGATGGTCCCACTTCACATGGGGCAGGCCACATGAATAATCAAGCTCCAGCTGCTCTCCTGGCTATAAAAGAAGCTCAAGACCGAAACTTCAAAAGGCGGAAATCCCCCAAAGTTCTTCCATTCACACCGTAACAACACAACCCCTCCCAAGCTTCACAACGCATACACACAGCCACACTTTAAGGTTTCTTTTGATAGCAGAAATTTACTCTCTGTGCTAGGATAGTTGATTAGTTGAAAAGAAGTGAAGTAGAAGAGGTTGTATAAAGGTAATTGAAATAAAGAAGGTTGTGAAGGGTGGATTGATTCACCTCTGGCTGAGCCATTTACAGCACTTGGCATAATCTTTTCCAAGTGCTAGCATGGTGTAATCTTCACTGTGCCGCTGGCCAGAGGGGTTTCAATCAACCCTCTAAATTGCTCTTGATATTCGCTTGTATTGAATGTTGCATGCTTTGTCTTTTATTTCCTGCCTTTCTTTTAATTTTCTGTCACTTAATAACTCACAAGATTCCTTTGCTGAAATTGCATAATCTTTGCAACTCGGTGGAGGAACGGATGAAATAAAACGGGCATAAAGCACTAGACAATGACAGGGATTCAGCATGTGTAATTTGTGCATAATCTTTGCCCAAATTACTCATGTGTGATTAAAAGGGAACAAAAAAAAGAAATTTGCATTGCTTAAACATATTTCACATCCAAGCACTAAGTGTGGGTAGTGCATAATCTTTGCACAAACCATGCTTATGTGAATAAGCACTCACTAGCAAAATCTTTGCTAGCTGAAAGTTGATCTCCTTCTTTGCACAGTCTGTGCAAATGAGCTTGAGAAAAAGAGAACACTAGCATAATCTTTGCAAGTATTCTATCAAGAACACATCGTGCTCTTAATCTCTCAAGCTGATTTGCATATATTTGCGAAGAAGAATCAAGTTTCGGCCGACAAAGGATTGCTACGAGGAGTTTTGAACAGCTGAAATTCACTATGTGTAACTTGCGCATAATCTTTACACAAGTTGCACACAAGTGACAAAAACCAACTTGCATAATCTTTGCTAGTTGGAATTGTACTCTCTTTGCACAATCTGTGCTAAAGTGGTTTGGGGATGAAGGAAAGTTTGTAAGGTCTTTTTGCAAGCTTCCTTTAATCTTACATGTATAGCCGTGCATAATCTTTGCAAGGGTATACATATAAGAACCGACCCAAACCACTTCACACAAATTGATGCAATTTGGCTATAATTCCAACTTACAAGGGTTTCTCTCGTAAATAAAAGGGCTGATTTGCAATGAAATAGAAATAAGTGCTAAATGGATGATGCTTTGTAAATATGGCACGCTTGTATCATTTTCTGTTTTCAGCAGAACCACTTTGGAGCATAATTCACACGAAAAATGAAAAGAGGTAGCTCTGGTTGTCCAAATGCTTTAAAAACTTCAGCATATGTAAATAACATACAAATAAAGGTCCTGTCAAAGGTTTACCATTTTTGGGATTTTCTGTGAATTGATATGATTTTTCAAAGTCCAACCAGAAAATCAAACCGTCAAACTGCTGATACCTAGAAAAGAATGAAAAAACTGCTTTGTTCTGAGAATTGGACCATATTATTTTATTTTATATTCTTGCAATACACGTTTAGTTGTACTTGCACAAAAATTTTCATTAAAAAATTCCAAGTCTAAGGCCCTTAACTAAATATTCTAAGAAAATAGCAGCATCGTTTCCAGATTTGCCCCTCCGACGAAATTGGTTCAAAAGTGTATTAAAACGTCACCAAATTGAGAAATGTTCAACATGAAAAATGTCCCAAAACATTCCTCTAAATATCCATAGAAAGAAAATGGTGCACTGTTAACAAACTTTTCAAGTAAGGGACTGATCTATCCCTGACAATGTTGCTGAGTTCCAGTTACTAGTACTGGCAGCAGTAGAAAAAAAAATCCTTTTTTCACACATTTTTAAACACATTTTGTACTAGTAAGTTTGCATACACGAAATAAATGATATGAAGTGCCTCTTGACCAAATTTTACATTTTTTTGGATTTTGGTGTATTGTTGTGAATTTTACAAGTGCTCAAGCTTTCTTTCAATTGTTTCTGATTTTCTGGCCATGGTACTATTTTGATCTTTCAATTTCTCCTTCGTTTTGAACACGAACCATATATTAAATCTTGCACATGTAAAATAGGTATGCCGAATAACATATTCAAAAAGTTTGACCATTTTTCGAGTTCATTTGACGCCTGAAATGCGAATCACGAAACCGACTCCAGAGCAGCTCAGTGGTACTAAATCACCCAAACGTGGTCATGATACTACTTTCTTCTTGCGATTTCTCCTTTGTTTTGAACATGAACCATATATTAAATCTTGCACATGTAAAATAGGTATGTTGAACAACATATTCAGAAAGTTTGACCATGTTTTGAGTTCATTTGACGCCTGAAATGCGAATCACGAAACCGACTCCAGAGCAGCTCAGTGGTACCAAATCACCCAAACGTGATCATGATACCACTTTCTTCTTGCGATTTCTCCTTTGTTTTGAACATGAACCATATATTAAATCTTGCACATGGTAAGAAATAGGTAGTTGAGCAACATAGTCAGAAAGTTTGACCATGTTTTGTGTTCATCTGACGCCTGAAATGCGAATCACGAAACCGACTCCAGAGCAGCTCAGTGGTACCAAATCACCCAAACGTGATCATGATACCACTTTCTTCTTGCGATTTCTCCTTTGTTTTGTACATGAACCATATATTAAATCTTGGACATGTAAAATAGGTATGTTGAACAACATATTCAGAAAGTTTGACCATGTTTCGAGTTCATTTGGCGCTTGAAATGCGGAGTACGAAACCAACTCCAGAGCAGTTTAGTGGTACTGAACCACCAAATCGGTGATAGTATCGCCCTTGCTCCGGCCGTCTTCGGCCCCATCCGATCCCACCGCTGCACTTCTCATGGCAAGGCGACGCCGTCGGTATCCTCGGATCGTCGATCAGACGACGGATCACCGAAGATCTGCCTCAGAAGCCTTGGATGGATGTCACGTGTCCCTAGCGAAGCAGGGACTTTCATGTTTGCGTGAGATATGCAGAGATCACCGTCGCACTTGATCTATGTCTTAATTAGGCCAAGTCAAGACCCACAACCCAAAACCCAGATACCAAAGCCCAAGCACCAAATCTCAAATCCCAAAACTCGAAACACAAATACCAAAAGCTCAAATCCAAGTCTCAAAA